>PVLC010033411.1:0-17519 GCA_004027655.1 Graphiurus murinus | reverse complement strand
AAAGAAAAAATACAACCCTTGACTTTCTCTCTCTTAGCATATTCTCTAGTTCTATTCATTTTTCTGAAAATAACATAATTTTATTCTTCATTCCATTGTGAATATATACCACATTTTCTTTATCCATTCATCTGTTGATGGACACCAAGTTTGGTTCCCTTATTTGGCTATTGTGAATTGTAGAGCAATAAACATGAGCGTGTATGTAACCCTATAGTATTCTCACTTTAATTCTTTTGGAAAGATACCAGAGTGGTATAGCTGAGTTATATGGTGGTTCCAATCCTAGCCTTTTGAGGAACCACCATACTAATCTCTATAGTAGTTGTACTTTTGAGTCTTGTCTTTTTCCAAATTATTATTATTATTATTATCATTATTGTTATTATTATTATTATTATTGTTGTTATTATCAAGAGTTAGGGGCCTATGTTGCCCCGTCCGTACTATGCAATATAACCAGGGACAGAGATGAGTTCATCTTCTTTAGCTATTAAGTGGTAGAGTCAAAGCTCTTCTTCTTTGTTCCCATCTCTAGCTTTAGACTGCAACCCAAGATTGGCAGAGCAGCAAACTAGAAATATTTCACTTCTGAACCACTATGATAGTGCTGTACCAGTCCTAGGTCCTATTTTTGCCTGGACTTACCATCAGAAAAGAACACTTCTATTTTGGTTAAGCTACAATTAAATATATATATTTACATGTAATATATATAATATAATATATATATATATTAATACATGTTTAAATATATATATTTAAATATATAATATATATTTAAATGTATTATATATATTTAACTCTAGCCAATGTAATGTGTAAAAATATTTTCATTTATATATTAAGTAGTGATTGGTCTTAGATTCTGGTATGAAACTATTATTTCTTTACTCTTCTTAAATGCATTAAAAAAACTGAACCTTAGCCAGGCGTGGTGGCGCACGCTTATAATCTCAGCATTCGGGAGGCTGAGACCGGAGGATCCAGATTCAAGGCCAGCCTCAGCTACCTAGTGAGTCACTCCGCAACTTAGTGAGACTCGGTTTCAAAATAAAGAATAAAAAATAGGGCTGGGGGTATAGCTCGGAGGTAGAATGCCCCTGAGTTCAACTCCCAGTACTGCAAAGAAAAAAAAAAAAAAAACTGAACCTTATTTCACAATGCTATAATCCAACCATGACTGAATGAGACAGTTATATAAGCTAAAGGATATTAATTACTTATGTATAGTTGACAGAGAGGAGGAGAAAAAGAGACCAAGAGCAAGAGAGAGAGAGAGAGAAGTACAACTGTGAAGGTTGAAGAAAAAACATAGCAACATAATATTGAAGTCTCAATAAAGAGTTTTATATGCAATTTCTGCAAACATTTTTTCATTTGCTATAAAACAGCAAACAGCTAGGGAGGGCTAAAACAGAAATATGCACAGCAAAAGCAAAATAGTCTTAAATAAATACTGGCTTGCAGAAAAGAAATTGCTTCCCATATCAAAATATGCTTATCTTATGGTGTTTCAAAATGCAATAAATTTCTCTGACAAACAGTAATTTTGTTTAAGGTTGAAACAAATTTCCCCTTTGCCCTAAGAAGGCACAATTTCATACTTTTAGAGATGAATGGCTTTTCTTGCTCAGATATTGATCATTAGATGTGTAACTATGTCTGGGCTAGGCTACTCAGACTTTGTAGTTGTTTTGAAAGAAATTTCATTAATGCAGTTACTTTAAAGTTAAGCAAGAATGACTGAAGAAAAATATGTGCTATAACTTATAAGTGGAAAGCTAATACAATTTTAATTATAAAAAAATGGAAGAGATTTCAAGGGGAAAACTTCCTTTTGGAGATGAAGTTAAAGTGTAACATGGAATGATATATTTAATTAATCATGTGTTCTTTAAGAGTTTGATTTTACAATCAAAAAGCTGAAAGTTTTTTAGGTTGAAAAGTCAAATATCAATGATATCAAATAAAATAGTAAATGATCTTGTATTCCTGTGCCTCTTCTGTACTAGAGTAATTGTGTGTGTGTGTGTGTGTGTGTGAGTGTGTGTGTGTGGAAAGAGAGAGAGAGAGAGAGGGAGAAGTATGTACGGAGACAGTAATATATACACTTATGTATGTAAAAACTTATTTAGTTTTACATACTATATGTAAAACTACTCTATATTTTTTACTTTATACTATGTGTGTGAGTGTGTGTCTGTGTGTGTGCATATATGTGCATTATTAGTACTGAGAGCAGATAAACTTTTTATAGGAACTAGAAAGAATGTGACCAAGTATTCCTTAAACATTCACCAAACCCCTTTCATACAGGAGACACTCTTGGAAGTAAAAATACAGAAATGAATATCTTTCACAGTCAGTTCCGCGGTGTTGCCCGTCTGATACTATTTCCTTGTTCTCCTCATGGAGAAAGTTATGCCACATTGAACAGATTTCTCATTGACCACAGCCATATCATATTTGCCATAGCTTGTTTATATTTATCTTTTTTATTTCACATAAAATAGCGTGATGCCATATATGAAGGTATTACTACCAATCTCACTAATTTTGGGGGAAAGGGGAGAGTGGGGGTGTGTAGAGGGAAATACACCCTGTGATATGTACAAGTGCATATGTATCACTTTGAACCTAACTATGATGTATAATTATAATGCACAGTAAAATATTTAAGAAAAGCAACTCTGAATCTAAATGAAAATGAAACATTACTTATGTGGGCTTGAATTCTTGAAGACTACTTAATATCAAAGAGTTTAATAAAATTCTCCACCCCATGTGCATCTATGCCTTATCTACCTGTAGAGTTCTTGCACATTATGGGAGGGTAGCATTTGTATCAGCTGGGAGCACTTCATATATGCTAAATTGTTTGTTTTTTTGTACCTGCCTCACAAGGTACAAAAAATTATTATTATTAATCAACTCTATTTTACAAATTAGTAACAGAAGCTTAGAGAGGTTAAGGTATTTAATCAAGGTCACATTGCTTGTAAACAATATGCTTTCAAATCTGGGTACTGTGTTTGCTATATATTATATCTAAAATTCCTATCATAGAGTGAAATCATTCCTTCCAGTCTAGCTAAGAGCTGTAAAGTAGTGGTAGAGTGCCAGTCACAGACCAGAGTGATCTGGGTGAGATAAAGGATTGTGGATCTCTGCCTCACCTTATATAGCTTTTACCTTGGATTTGCAAACTTTTAGAATCATGTGAGGAGGACCAACTTTGGTGAGATAACATGAAAGATCTCCTTCTAGCTCTTTGCCTTTGTTAGCTGTGTGACCTGAGTAAAGTTATAGGTGGCTTGTTATTGGCTTAGTGCTTGATGAGAATTCTTATTTGAAAGAGTTTTTTAAAGATTAAAGGAGATGCATTTAAAAAAATATAATACTATATTCAATGCATAGGAAATATTATGTATGTTGTAACTATTAGCATTAAGCAGATAAATATTTCTTTCAAAGTGGATTGTCTTAAGTTGAAAATTACAAAATCTTTGTAGAGAGGGAAAAATGTCACTTTAGAGGTACAATCTTAATACTGTGTCCACAAAAGCTTACTTCAACCTTTATGTTATTTACAGTTTCTTATTGGGATGTAAATTTCATGTTATAATGAGATTCTGTGCCTTTCATCATAGTTTCATATAAGAGAGTCTGTGACATACTTTCCCTCCTGAACCAGCTATATATATTGCAATATGGCGGTCTTGGAGTAACTAACCTTGCAAAATTCACCACTTCAGTAATCTCTCATTCCCTAAGCTTCAACAATCCCCCATTCCCTAAACTTCAACAGTCCCTCAGTTTCCATGCCTGCAAAATAATGCAAATGATAATGTTTACTTTAAAACAGACTTGTGAAGATTAAATATGCATTGTCTGATGTAGTGTTAATTAATTTGTATTTCCAGTAACATTTTACTCCATAGATGAAAATAAGTTTAAAAAAATCCTGTCACCCTAACAGACAATAAGCTGGATAGTCTATAAGATTATAGTTTATATTTTGTTCATTTTCCTCCACATCAGGACAGAAAGAAATCGGAATGAACTCATGAGCTAAATTTTAGGAAGAGACAAATCCTTGACAACAAATAATAAGTCCATGGCTGCTATTATCTCTGACTAAAGTGGAAGGAGGAAGAAGAATCTGTTGTGGATAAGAAAAAGGGAAATCTAATTTACCTTTTTAACACTTGGAAATGGATAGGCATGACAAGTAACTATCCAAATGATCACATAAAGGGAAAGTCTAAATTAGATCCCCCCATCCCTTCAATTTTTTTTCAAATGCTTACCAATTTCTGATGATAAGGATAAAGTCACGAAAATAACAGCAAGGAAACAATAGAAAGTTCAATTGGTATTTCAGGGGAAAAAAGTGTCCAGGTGCAGTGGCACATCTCTGTAATCCTGGTACTTGGCTGAGTACTTGGTAGGCTGAGACATAAGGATCGCAAGTCAAACTCCAGCCTCAGTAAATTAGCAAGACCCTGTTTCAAAAAAAAGAAGGGAGTCAGGGAATACAGCTTGGAAGTAGAATGCCCTTGGTTCATTCCCCAGTACCACACACAACAAATAAAAAATAAAAATAAAATTGGAGAAAGGAATAGGAAATTTGATAAAAATGTCTAGGTATTTAAGACTTTCAGCTCAGAGTCCTGTGAGAGAGAGGAGAGCTGAGATAGTTCAAGCTTTCACTTCCCGATAACTGGGGGCAAAGAAGAAGAGTGGATAGAAACTCCTCTGAAGTAATAAAATCTTCACAGAAAGAAGGGAAGTGGCAAAGAAACGAGATAAAAACTGGGGGTAGGGATGAAGAAGGGAGAAAAAGGGGAGAGAGAAAGGACTTCAAATGATGTTGTCCCCTGTGTAAAAAAAGGAGAACTCACCTTTGGTTTGAGAATAAGCAGTTGGGATCAGAAACAGATGCAGATCTCAAAAACCCAGTCAAGCCAAGCATGGTAGTGCATCTACAATCTGCAAACCCAGCCCTTGGGCAGCTGAGACAGGAGGATCACATATTTGAGGCCAGCTTCAACATCTTAGTGAGATCCTTTAATTTCAAAATAAAATTAAGTAGGGCTAGGGTTGTGGCTTTGAGGTAAAATATCCTTGGGTTCAACACCCAGTACAAACAAAACAAAACAAAATGAAAAAATTCAATCTATACTCTGAGCTCAGGCTCTCCTGAAAGGAAATTTCTCATCCTGCTTTTTGAACAGAATCAAACTAAATCTGCAACAAACCCCAAACAGCTCAGCTTTACTATGTAAAATATCAGGCCTTACTCTGACAAACTGACAGAAGAAAATATCATTTTCTAAAGATCCATGTTATTTACTTCAATCTGTATTCAACTATTATGAAAATACTGAGTGCAAAGTTAAGAATATCAATACATAACACACAATAAAATATAACCCAACCATGAAAGGACAGGGGATAGAAGTAATCAAAAAGATACTACAGATGTTGCAGTGGTTAGAGGAAGTTTAAAACAACCAACCAAACTGTGCACAGTGGCTCCAGCCTGTAATCCCAATACTCGAGACACTTGAAACAGGAGGATCACAGGTTCATGGCCAGCCTCAGCGACTTAGCAAGGCTATAAGCAACTTAGTGAGTCCCTGTTTCAAAATAAAAAATAAAATAGGGCTGAGGGTGTCGTGGGATGTAGAATGCCAGTTTCTCTCTCTCTCTCTCTCTCTCTCTCTCTCTCTCTCTCTCTCTCTCTCTCTCTCTCACACACACACACACATACACACACACACACACACACACACACACACACACACACACACACACACACACACACACACCTATTGTAAAAACCCTAGGCTAGCAGAAAAGAATATGGTAACAACTATGAAAATGTATGATCATTTTAGTACAGACATGGACATTACAAGAGAAAAGAAGAGGATATTTTAGAAATAAAATAGCTTGACCAATCAAGAACTTATTACATGGGTTTAAAAAAAAACAGATTATAAAAGCAAATGAGATACAGTGAAATTAAAGATATGAAAATATATCATGTTTTCATTAAATACAAAGAAAAAAGTTCAAAATTAAAAAATAACACATCCAAATTCTTTTAAAAACATTGAATACATGGTTGCAGATCCAAAAGGGAAGAAAAATAGAATATGAGAAAAAAGTTTATGAAGATAGAATACTTGAACAACTTCATAACTAGTGAAAGTTCGTAATTTGCAGGTCCAAGAAGTTCCACAAATCTCAAGCAGATATTAATCCAATAGGACATATTAATGGCAAAATCATATTGTTAAAAATAAGGACAGAGAACAAATGAATCTCAAAGGCATTAGGAGGAAAATGACATTGTGTTCAGGTGAGAAGGACTATCAACTTCTCTTAAGAAAGGATGGAACACAGAAACCAAAAAAATTCAATCATTAAACTTCTGAAGATAAAAAAAGTTAACTTAGAGTCAATACCTTTAAAAATAGTCTTTAAAGAGTGAGGTGAATGCCCCACAACCAGATTTATTTTCTTTCTTTCCTTTCTTTCTCTCTATCCCTTTTTCTTTCTTTCTTTCTTTCTTTCTTTCTTTCTTTCTTTCTTTCTTTCTTTCTTTCTTTCTTTATTTCTTCCTTTCTTTCTCTTTCTTTCTGGCACTGGGAATTAAATCTGGGGCATTCTATCTCTAGCCTACACCCTGGACATTTAGTTATCTAGTTAACTAATTAATTAATTAATTAATTTTATTGGTACATTGTAATCATACATCTTGATGAAGTTCAGGGTGGTAGAGACACATACATGCACACAGAACTCATTTAGCCCTCCTCCAGTTCCCACCCTATTTCATCCCCCTTCCCTTTCCGTGCACAGCACAGTGATTGATTTTGATAAGTATGCGTATGTACATCATGTTCATTGAGGTGTTTCCCTCTTCCTTCCTCCCATCTCCCTCAGATAGGTTGTCTTATTCACTCATCTAAGGTTTCTCCTCTTTTATCTGGAGTCCCTTTATGTCGCGTTTTCTCCCTAGCTTCTGAATATTAGGGAGAACATCTGACTTTTCACTTTTTGTGACTTACTAATCTCATTTAGTATAATGTTCTCCAGTTCCATCCATTTCTCTGCAAATGACATAAGTTCATTCTTCTTTATGACTGAGTAAAATTCCATTGTATACATATCCAATAGTTTTGTAATCCATTCATATGTTGATGGACATCTCCGCTAACCAGGAGGTGTCACAATAGCTGACTTCAACCTATACTACAGAGCCATAGTGATAAAAACAACATGGTATTGGAACAAAAGCAGACACAAAGACCAATGGAGCAGAATAGAAGACTCAGAAACAAATCCACACCCTTTCATTCAATTAGCTTTTGACAAAGGGGCCAAAAACATACACTGAAAAAGGCCTCTTCAACAAATGGTTTTGGCAAAACTAGTTATTGTTATGCAGAAAAATGGAAATAAACTTCACTTTATCACCTGCACAAGAGTCAATTCAAGATGTTTCAAAGATCTGGAAATTAAACCAGAGACCTTGTAGCTACTTAAAGAGGGTATAGGAAACCAAGACTCCAACATATAGGCTTGGGTAAAAATTTTCTCAACAAGACTCCAAAGGCACAAGAAATTAAAATGAGGATCACTGCATGGGATTGCATTAAACTAAATAGCTTCTGTGCAGTGAAGGAAACTAGCAAGAACCCCAAGAGAGAGTCAACAGAATGGGAGATTTTGGGCAACTAATTTTTTTTTTTTTTTGAAACAGGGTATAAGTTACTACAAGCTGGCCTGGAACATGCTATCCTTCTGTCTCAGAATCCCAAGTACTGGGATTATTGGTGTGTGCCACTATGACATGCCACTGAAAGAATCTAGAATTACTCAAAGAGTTGATACTAAGAACGACATAAGTTAAGAAAATTAGGAGTCCAACTTTAAAAAGGGAAACTGCATTATTCTACTTTGGTATATTTGCTTTTTATTATTGGCTTAAATTATCTAAACTTTAGAGGTTTAAAAGCCACACATAGTTATTAGCTCTTAGTTCTGTAGATTAGAGGACTGGATACAAAATGACTCAGGTAGGTTTGCTTATTTTTGTAATATGAAGCCAGATCTCTGGCACGGTGGTCTTTGTTTTTGGCAGCTATGGGGATGAAGCTGCTTCCAGGTTAATTCAGGTTCCTCATAATTTTAAATTTTAATGTGGTTGCTGGCTGGGCACCCATTTCTGACCTGATGGTTAGTTATTTGGAACCCAGTCATTTTTGGCCTAGTTAAAATCTATCTACTGTGATATAGACCTCTTGCTTGTCATCTCACAGGCCTCAAATCCCACAGGAGCTGACCATGGCAAAACATACTGGTTAACAGCAAAGTCATGTAATGTGACCACCTTTCTTATGTATTTTTTTTTTAAAGTAGCTATCCTCTATCCCCTGAGGGAAAGCCTCAGGAGTGATACTCCTGGACCCTAACAAAGTGTATTCCCAAACAGCCCCCCCACCTCGGTTTCTCTCATGTTGTTTGAACAACCTCCTGTCTCATGGGCCTTCCTGGAACCCCTCTTCTCTGTGAGTAATAAAATGTATCTGTTATTGTACGTCCTTTTTGTACCAACTCCTCCATGTCTTACCTGATTGGCACACCCAAATCTAAATCTCCTCCAGTCAGGGTGCTCCTAGAGGGAGGCTATCTTGGTAAGAATAACCTGGATACAGGTCATACATAAGCCATGTGGATGTCTGTGAGAAGTACACCTGTTCATGGGTCAGACACTCAGGTACAAGGCTAACCTCCAGGATAAACTGTCCGGTGATAAGCATGTATGAACACTTGTGATCATCTACTGTTAAACCCACTCAGGGCAGGGCTAGGATTTATAGCCACTTTCTGGAGAGAAACCTCAAAGTCACAGTACGAAGAAGAAAATGCAAAATTGTTGGCCGAAATTTTTTTTCTTGGAAACAAGACTGAGGACCCTGCTTTCATGCTAGTTGTCTGCTGTGGCCAGTCTATGATCCTTGAGTCTGACTTCCCAGGTTTCCCACCTGACCCTCCTCTAAGATTAGGATTTCTAGTACTCCCTCCCTTCAAATATCTCAGTCCTGCTTCTGCTGAACCTCTCAAACTCTAGCCAGAGAAAGGTATCTATTTTAAAGGGATTATTAGGCATTAGATTGGACCTGCTTTGATAATTCAGGATAACATTTCTAAGTAGAGGTTTTTCCTTTTATTATATCATCAAAATTATTGTTTGTCATAGAACATAACCCATTTTTATATTATACAGATTAAGGCATGGAAATCTGTGTGTGTGGAATTATCTATTATAGTCAACATTGTGAAATAAAAAGGCTGTAATATATTCCAGACTAATGGAAGATAAAGATATATGTCTACTAAATTTAATAACTCACCTGTAATAGAGAGGGAAATATTATTAAGAATATTATTGATTCAATTAAAATTCTAATACAAGTTATACATAACAAGTATTGAAACAAAGTTAAGATGACTACAGTTGACAGTGTCCTATAGTTAAGTTACAATATTCTTTATTTATGAAATGTACACTGAAGAATGTAAAGAAAATGGACTTAGATTATGGTTTATAAAAATAATATCAGGAAGATAGATAAATGGTTGATATATAGTGATGATAAAGCAAATGGGGTAAAATGTTAGCAAGGATAAATGTAAGGATGAATGTAACAAGTATGAATTTTTATTTTTATAATATCGCTAAACACTTTAAGACACGTTTGAAATTTCTCTTTTTCTATCTATCTGTAGAGAGGTAGATAGAAAGGTGATAAATAAATAGATGGATAGATAGATAGATAGATGATGATAGATAGGTAGATAGATATCTCTTTATATATATATTTGAGATTAAGGCAAGGCAAACACATTATCAGATTTTTTAGAAGGTGAGATAATTTATCTCCAGGAAAAATAATTCTAAGAACTGGTCATAAAAATAGTATAGAAAAATGCTAGGGATGTAGCCCAGTGGTAGAGCACTTGCTGAGGATGCGAAAACCCTGGATTCAATCTCCAGTACTGAAAAAAAATACAGAAATTGTATAGACCAAAGTAAATAATTACCAGATTGAATCTCAGATATGCAGAAGGAAAGAGTAATAGAAATAATAAATATATGAGTATATGTAAAAGAGATATTTAGTAGTTATGTCTATCTTTAGTTTATATAATTAAAAGATTTGACTATAAAATATTGATTTCTTAAGGCAAATTAATAATAATATATTTTGGAGAATATGTTGAAATAAATTACCAAAAAACCCCAAAAAGGAACACAAAGTGTGAGGGGATATTCAATCAAGTTGTATTGTTTTAAAATTATTCTGTTGTTTGCTAAAAAGCATACTTTTAACTTTGGCGTGGTGGCACTTGCCTGTACCACAGGAGGATTGCAGGTTCAAGGACAGCTTTAGCAAGTAGTAAGGGACTCATCAACCTAGTGAAACCCTGTTGCAAAATAAAAATAAAATAGGTCTGGGCATGTGGTTTGAAGGTAGAATGCTCCTGGGTTCAATCCCCAGTATTAAAAAAAAAAAAAAAAAAAAAAGAAAGGAAGGAAGGAAAAGAAAAGAAAAAGAAAAGAAAAAAGCATATTGTCAGAGGTAGATAATGACAACAAAGATCCATATTGTATTCTATAAAGGAAACATTGACATGCAAACACACAGGTGTGTACACACAGAGTTAAAATATGTAAGTCTTAAAAATCTCTTTCGTTTAGATATCATTATGTCTTCAAATTTGCTTTTTTTAAAAAATTCTGTTAGTGTCTAATTTGCAATTTATTCAAAGTAAGATATTTTTCCTTCTGGTATTGTTCTCATTGCCAGATTTTATATATTTAATGTCTCAACATGTAAAATATTTCCACCTTTTTTAGTATATTGAAAATACTTATAAATAACTTGCAAATTTTTATTTAAATTTCTAACATCTGTGTTATTTCTCAATGGATTTTGACAGATTTATTTTTCTCTTAGTTTTGAATTATATTTCTCTGTTTCTTGAGTGCCTGATATTTTTTATGTCAGACATAGTGGATTTTACATTATTTGTTGCATGTTATTTTTGTGTTCATATATTTTTTTATTGGTGCATTGTAATCATACATCTTTATTAGGTACATGCTGGTAGAGGCATACATGCACACATCTCTCATTTAACCCTTTTCCAATTTGGCCCCATTTTCTCCCCCTCCCTCCTTCTCATGTTCAGTTTAGTGATTGACTTTGATACATTTGTGAATATAAAATTTTTAAAAATTGTTTTCCTGAAATCCAGTCAAGTTACTTGGAAACCATTTTATCTTTCCAGTTCTTATTTTTAAGATATGTTATGTAGGACAAAGGCAATAATTCGTGTAGGCTAAGAGATAGCCCTTGTTACCAAAGAACTTTTTGAGTTGCTTTTTTTTTTTTTTTCTTCTTACCAATGCTGTATAAAAATGTGATTTTCTTTTCAGACCAATGCTTGAGATGTCCTTGGTTATATGTGAGTATGAGTACACATTCTTATAATTATCTGTGGGTATTCTTCTCTTGCATATATCTTCTCATTATTATTCTTTGCAGTGATTTCCTTTCTAGTGTTTTGCTCTGCAAACTCTCGCCACTTTGGTTTCTCTGTACTCTGCACTATCTGCACAGTTTCTCCATCTCCAAAATGTCACCTGGAAATTCAACTGGGACAATCATAGACACGCCTTGTTTTCTCTCAGGTGCCAGCATACATTCATTTAATATAGTTGCTTCTTCAACTCTACTTTCAAGTCTAACAAGTTGTCTGAATCTTTAGCTTATCCTTAGTTATCTTTAGCTTAGTTAAAACTTTCTTTTCTATTCAGCCATAAAGATGAACAAAATTCTGCCATTTGCAGGAAAATGGCTGGAACTGGAGAATATTATGCTATACGTGAGATTAGTCAGTCTCAGTATGTTTTCTCTACTATGTGGAAACTAGAGAGAAAGTAGAAAACATAAGGGACTTTTAAAAATGCAGAGTAGTTAAAGAGAGTCAAAGATGAGAGGGAGAGAGGATGATAGGAAGGATTGGATCAGGAAACAGTTTGAATAATACTATGGCAATATGTGAAGGTATTACTATCAATCTCACCAACTCTGGTTGGGAGAGAGGAGCAGGGTGGGATGTAGAGAGAAATACACAAAGAGCTGTATGCATGTATGTTGGTATCCCATTGAACCTCACGTTGGTGTATAGCTGCAATGTACTGATAAAATATTGTTTTAAAAACCGTGTTCTCCTTGTGTGGTTGATGACAATGTAGGAAATTTGTCCCTTATTCCACTCCAAACTCAGCACATGTCACAGATGATGACCATAATAAAGCTCATTGTGAAATATCACAGTCTTGTAAATAAACTCTCCCCTTTATGTTTGTATTTGTGTGTGTGTGTGTGTATGTGTATGTGTATGTGTGTGTGTGTGTGTGTGTGTGTGTGTGTGTGTGTGTGCGTGCATGCATGGAGTACTGGGGATTGAACCCAGAGGCAGTTTACCTCTGAGCTATACACCAGCTCTTTTTATTTTTTGTTTTGAAACAAGGTCTCACTAGGTTGCTAAAGTTCTTAATATGTTGCTGAGGCTATCCCTGAACCTATGATTCTCATATATCAGCCTCCCAAGTACAGGTATTATAGACATTTACCACCACACCTAGCTGTGTATTTTTTTGTTTTGTTTTGTTTTTTGTGTGGTACTGGTGATTGAACTCAGGGGTATTCTACCTCCGAGCTATACCCCCAGCCCTATTTTTTATTCTTTATTTTGAAACCGAGTCTCACTAAGTTGCGGAGGGCCTCACTAGGTAGCTGAGGCTGGCCTCGAACCCAGATCCTCTGGTCTCAGCCTCCCGATTGCTGGGATTACAAGCATGTGCCACCACGCCCGGCTTGGCTGTGTTTTCTTTAAACTAGCCAATCAACAAATCCCAAGAAAGAGCTTAAAAGATAACACCAGGGATCTTAAGAAAATTGTTCTTCCACCAATCCTTTCCCACATGCTCTATCTGCCAGCTCAGACTCTTACCTCCTCTGAATTTACTATTGACACCTCTAACTTCTCTGTGATCCACAAATAATAAATTTCTTCTTTTGCATGCATTTTAATTCCACTTTTTATGTCTCACCTGATATACACATCTGAACCTAACTCTCCCCTCCACCAATCTGGGTTCTCCTAGAAAGTGGCTATCTTGTTGTATGGTCACTCTCAGGAGAGATATTTCAAGACCAAATTACAATAGAAAACACGTTGTGGGAAGTCATGGATCTTCTTTGCTGATGTCTAATATCCCAAAAACTTCTTCCACATATATTTTTTTAAGTCACTTCAAGTGAAAGGGCAGATCCAATCCTAATTACTCTGTGCTGCCTAGAAGCAGCAATCTGAGTCATTCTATTTCTATGATACTTATGAATTACAACACTAATCTGATACAAATTAGAATAAGACTGCCTGTAAAAGAGACTAAAAGGGCATGAACAATTATTCTCTGGTGATCTAAATGTTCCATATCTTCTGTGGATACTTACTTGTTATGTAGGCATTTTACAATTTTCAAAGCCCTTGGAATGACACCTAAGATGTATGACTTTTATTTTCTATGAAGTATAAAACAAAATACATATAATTGAATTGCTTAATTTTTATCTTGCCTTACTTATCTCTGATCTCAGAGAGGTCATTCCGACATTGGAATTCAGGAAAGCATTCCTTTTTCTTTATTTAACTGTCATGCAAATACCCTATTCCTTAAACATAGAAACACTGGTGTTTGGGCTCATTCTTATCACCAAAGAAATTTTTATTCTTGAATTTCTAGCAGAGATGTAACCTCTTTGGCCTGGGCCTAGAACTCTGTTATAATATATGAAAAGACATATTTCATTCATGTTGTTTGATAAAGGCTAACTCAATTTGTCTACTATCTTTAGTCTAACAGGTAAATATGTTATTTTCTGCCCTAGTTTTTATTTTAAATATCTTTAGCAGTCACATTTACAAAGTCATTTTTTAATACCGTGTTACTATCTTGCTGGTTTTTATGGGACAGATTTATTACTATATCAATTTAATGGTCTTTAAGAGTTGCTGTGACTTTTTTGTTTCAGGGATCCTTGCCCCTCAGTTGGGTTTCATAGCTTGGCAGTTAGGGATTTTTAAATTTTTTATCACGGAAGTTATGGCTTTTATATTTGTTTTCAATCCATTATTATCTCCTCAAAATATCTTATAGCCTGCTGTTTTGATAAACAGGACATAGTTGTAATGGCAGCTTTGTATTTTCAGAAGATTCTTTGCTTGTGTATTGCATTTTAAGAGGTAATATAAAATAAAGACAATTACACACAATAGCTATGGATTTGATTTCTGCAGTGATGGGGATATGATATATGAAAATATTTGTTTTTGAGAATCAATATAACAAAATAATTTTTCTAATTAAGTATAGTAATGTTAAAATGACCAATATTTAGAGAGGTAAAGTCTGCCTCCACCAAGATAGAAAAGCAGAGAACCAGGATGTAGGAGGCTCGGTTTCCTTTCTCTTGTTTGTCTTTGCTAATCTACAATTGGAGCAAAATATACCATGTCCTAGAAGTAAGGAAAATGAGGTGGAAAATTAGTCCATTCAGTATTACTACAGCAAAATATCCAAGGCTGCATGATTCATAAACAAAAGAAGTTTGTTCAGTTCACAGTTTAGAGTTTCCAAGCATGGTATGAGCCTCAGCTTGGCTCTGGTAATGAATTTATGGCAGTGGCACCATGGTAGGAATGTGAGAGGGATCACAGGTAAGACAGAAAGCCAGATGGAGTACAGAGAAGGACCAGGAGAATTACTTAACCTCTTCTCAGGACATCCACTGTGCCCCATCTATTAAAGGTTCCGTACCACATCCTAACCCCACCTGAGGACTAAGTTTCCACCAGACCATATCCAAACCATAGCATGTGTTATGTATAATACTGTTTGTTAGAATTAGTTGTGAAGTATAAACTTCATCTGTAAACTCTTTAGTTGTTAGAACACTAGTTGCCTCATATATAATATAAGGAATTTATTGCTTTCATGAAGGTCAGGGGCTGTACCAAATGATCTCAGAGATGCCTATACAGCTGCATTTATTACAGGTGGTAGGGTTCCCTCCCCTAGGATCAAACTTAGAAAAAATGAGAGATATAAACAGGGAATCATGGAAATAATGTCAACACTGATAGCAACAGCAAGAGATGCAGAAGCAACAGGGATAAATCTGAGAGACAAGTGGTAAGACAGAAGTCTGTTTGAACTTGTGGGTATGCAGGGTGGTGAGAGTGGCTACATTCTGAGACAGAGTGAAAGGATTTGCTGTTTAAGAACTGCTTGGTGGACCCATTCTCTTTTCTATTCCTTTTTACTATCTTTGAACAATCATTCTCTTTTTAAAAGTGAGGACCCCTAGTAAGGCACAGGTGGTGAAGAGGCCTGCTGGGATGAATAATTAGAAAAAAATGGATGATGAAAATGTTAAATGGTCCTGGCCATTCATTTATCCACCTCTGTTCCTCCAAACATTCAGACCTGTGTTGAATTACATTCTAGTGAATTAGCATCTTCTGAATGCTACTTTTAACTCTAAGCCAAGGAGAAGGCCATAAACCAGAGAGTTGCTTGCTAATGTTATGTTATTCTTTTGTGTTGTCTGTAGTTCCCCATCATGGGGCCAATCTTGTTCCCCAGTTTTGAACTTATCCATGCTAAATGAAGAATAGATGCTGACCTTTCTTCCCAAATGTGCAATATGGGAAGGTTTGCCCAGCACACTTTGAGATCAGAAGTCAAATTAATGAGACTCTAGTGGCAGCTATCTCAAAATAGTTGAACAACAAGTAGAAAAACATAAAATTTGAATAATTAATATTTCAGAAAAAATAGCAAGAATTTAAATAAGTACAATAAATTCCCCCAAATATGAGATGTATTATTAATGTGAAAAAAAAAACAAATTATAAGAAACAAATGAAAATATGAGAGAGGAAGCATAGCTTTGTTTTAGTGCACAAAATGAAAGATAGAATGAATAATGTAAATTGGATGGAACTAAAATAATAGTGAATTCCAGTATTAGCTTGAGAAACTCTTCCTCTAATAGCAGGGAAGAATTAGAACTAGAAAATAGAATTAGAAGTGTAAAATAAAAAAGAAGTAGAACTAGAAAATACTAAAGGAATTTAATAATATAAAGCATAGAATTAGAAGCAGGAAACAGCAAAGAAAATAATTAAAATTTAAAAACCAGAAATTTTTGAAGAAACAATAAAGATGCATGTTCAAGAACAACAACAACAAAAAGATGAGTGCTCTCAACTGAAAATTTTTACAAGTACCAAAAAGAAGAGTTAAGAGAAAAAAAATCACACAGCATACTGGTTATAATGTAGAGACATTTGAAAGTATCAGAGACAAAGATAGTATTCTAAATGCTTACATAAGAACGACCTATTCATTTATTTAAAAGTATCAGCCAGGTATGGTGGTACACTCCTGTAACCCTAGTATTCAAGAGGCTGAGATAGGAGGATCAAGGCCAGCCTCGCAATTTAGTGAGGCCCTCAGCAGCTTAGTGAGACCCTGTTTCAACATAAAAGGACTGAAAGTGTAATGTGGAGGTAAAATGTCCCTGAGTTCAATCCCTGGTACAAAGAAAAAAAAATTAGAGAGAGTTTTGTTAGTTAATGAAAATTATAGTAGTGGTATAACTTATATAAAACCTAATTTCAACTCCAATTTAAGGTTTAATAAAGTTATTCTCATGGGAAAAAGTCCTAAGAAGAGCTTGTCATTCAGTATCCTACACTGAAAAAAGTACAAAAATAAAGTCAGAAACAAATCCAGGAGTCAGAGCAAGAGATAAACAGAGTAGGGATAAGAAAATGCCTTTCAAAAGTTTGTTGTTAAGCCAAATGCACTCACATATACAAACATATACATACACAAATGAAAATAAAGAGAGAAAGCTTCTCAACCAAGAATTATAGAAAATATCCATATGAGAAGCCCTTCTTTTTCTGATACTTTGATAAAAGTATTTATTAATTTGTTCAATTGGATATATTGGCAAGTTTTTAACATTTATATTATACTATTATTGTATTACAATATTCTATTGTTTTAACACATATGTTATATGTATAGCTACAATTTGTTTCTAAGTACTTTTAAATTTTTTATTATTCTCTTTCTTTTTTTTTTTTTTTTTTTTTTTTGCGGTACTGGGGGTTGAACTCATGGGCATTCTACCTCTGAGCTACACCCCCAGCCCTATTTTTTATTCTTTATTTTGAAACCGAGTCTCACTAAGTTGCAGAGTGCCTCACTAGGTAGCTGAGGCTGGCCTCGAACCCGGATCCTCCGGTCTCAGCCTCCCGAATGCTGGGATTACAAGCGTGCGCCA
>PVLC010033410.1:0-18072 GCA_004027655.1 Graphiurus murinus | reverse complement strand
TATGCATCCTACTTAATTTACAATTAAGTAAATGTATGGTGGATGATAAGAGCTAAATTTCCACTGGTAGTTCATGGATAACAAAGGATGGAGGCTAAAATTGTCCAAGTGAGAACAAATTAGTTTGAGACTTTGGTATAAAGTCAATACCCATGCACATGTGAGTGTGATGATGTGTAAATATTTTTAGATATGTATATATACATGAAGCATTATATACAGACATGTCCCTTGACAGCTGACAGGGTGTAGGAGCAGTGACACCTCAGTGGCAATGAGGACATCTAGTGTTCCGATTGCCAAATGCTGGTTATTGGAAAAGGCTAATAAAACAGGCAGACTTCAGAAATAATAGATTGAGGAAAAGATAAGGAATGATATAGTTCAAAATACAAAAAGTATGCTAATAAATTTTAAACATAGATAAAACAGCCCCCACAGACTATGGTTTACTTAAAAGAACAAAAGCAGAATTGGAAACTATGAGTGAATCATATTAATTATTAAATACATTCAATTAATACTTTAAATTTTCCATTGGATTTTAAATTAGTTTATCCACTTTGGAAAATTGTGTAACAGTATGCATATTTAAAGAATTCCATCCTACATATATATATTCCATCCTAAATAAATATATGTATTTTTTTTAGGGATGCAATGGTATAATGCAGAATGTGGCTTATTTATGTAACTAGAATATAAATGTAATAAGCATATATAAATATATTATAAATATATTTTATAGATTCTAAATTTATTTTATATTATAACTTGTTTTATAAACATATAAACATAAATAATATATATGTAATTTTCCATATATATAATAAACTTTTAAAGATTGTATGTGACTTAGCAGGGAATGAAGAGAAAATGGGTTTTGTTTATTAAGACTAATGATAGAACTGGGTGTAGGAGCAATAACTGTAATTCCAGTATTTGGAAGCCTGAGACAGGAGGATCATGTATTCGAGACCAGCCTCAGCAACTTAATGAGATCCTCAGCAATTTAGCAAGACCCTGTTTCAGAATAAAATAATAAAATAAAGTAAAATAAGATATAGCTAGTGGTGTAGCTCAAAGGTCGAATGCCCCTGGATTCAATACCCAGTACCACACACACACACACACACACACACACACACACACACACACACACTCAAAAAGATGAATGTTATACATTTAGACATTACTAATAAGTAGAGGCTTGTTCCAATGGAGAACTATGTAAAAAGTATTCTGAATGAAACAGAATGTCTAAGAAGTTGAAAATAAAGAACTGGAGAGACATAAATGATAAAGTGAGAAGGTCTAACATTTATTTCTCAAGATTATATAACAGTAATATATAGAATAACAGTGTTGCAATAAAAGGAATTTATTAGCATAAAGTTTTTTATTTTTAATTTTTTTTACAGAAATCTTTTGTGAGTTTCTTCAGCTCAATAACAATATAGGTCGTCTACATCCTACATGTGAAGGGGTGCATTGATCCAATTGGCGGGCTAATGTGGAGAGGTAGGCCCTGCCTGTGGGGCTTGCGGCACCCTGAGGTGACACTAATGCCTCCACGAATCTCCAAGCCAAGGCAATTATGTTGTTTTATTTGTGTTTGGGCAAAATATGCTGGGAAATCATACAAATAATTGAATAAGATGAAGGAAACTAATGCTACTATATCAGTTTTTCTATTAAATAAAACACATTCTCACCAGATAGTTTATATATTCCTTGTAAACTCTCTCATTTTTGAAATAATAATACTACTTTAATAAAAGATATATTGATCTATATCACCTTTAAGTATGATACCCAGTATTTTTATTTCTATTTTAATTTATCTAACAATTTATTTCTATTAAATTAATAAAATATTAGTGTTTAATTCAGTTTTTTCTACATTGTATCAGACACTTTCAGAGTGTAAAAGAAACAACACCCCACTTGAAAACAGATTTTGTGATATATTTAACCACAGTGAGCAAAATAATTCTTGTTAGCATCTAAATGTCATCTAATTATCCTTGAGAGAAAACTATGGTTCTCTTTTGTTTTGTATAACCATTACCTATTAGGACAGGAAAGTCAATCCAGTGCATCATAGTAGGATAGAGAAGATATATAAAAGGGGATTCCTACCTGTCAAGTGTTAGAACTAAAGAGGTATTTCCTTAATGAACTACAGGCAATTTTTAAAAAAAAACTGCAATGTGGAATCAACTTCATCTTCAGAGTAAAACTTGTCTTAGCTGAGAATTATCAGTGTTTCAATTAGGAAGAGAAGCAGCAATAGGTATGCAAAGTTATTCCCAGAGAAAGAAAGGCAAATCTGAAAATAAATCAAAGAAAATATTATTTTTATTTGATGTTTAAAAGGACAGTTCATTGAGGTCAGCAACAGTAGGTTCATTAATCTGAAGCATAATCTTTTTTTTTTTTTTTTTTGGAGTATAAGCTTTTAAAGCTATGATTTTTAGTTACTGAATTTTTGATAATTCTATCCATGGTACAGTTTTGGAAATTCGGAAAATGATGCTTTTGTGTATATACACTGTATGTGTTAAACCCACATGTGCAAGTGTGTACATGTGTATGCATATGAATAAAAGATACAGAGAGGGAAGAGAAGGAGAGGAGAGAAAACACTATCAATATAAAATACTTAGTGATTTGTAGGTAAAAAGCACATTTTAGGAGTACATCATATTATTTGCTAATTTCACATTTTACTTTGTCAACAGCAACTTCCACTAGTAGAAACATGACAAATTGAAAATGAGCATTTTCAATTATTTTCAATCTTGTTTCCTCTCAGAATTTAATAAGTTTTTAGGAGCAAGCAGCCTACACTATCACACTTTTCTTCCCTGTTGAGTTCTCATTTTTGATTCCCCAAAGGTGAGATAAAGGAAGAATTGAACTTCAGTTGAAAATAGGCATTAGGAAAAAACAACAACAACAACAACAACAAACACACATTTCCTTCTTAAGAGTCCTCCTAGTACTTCAGAATCCTTATTTTGAGGTTTTCAAGCCAAACAGCATTTTGATTTTATTAAACGTAATGATGTTTTCCATTTTAGATGAACACAATTGAAATTACTAACATATCAAAACAACCTGGTAAGGTGAACAATTTTCTTATATACATTAAATTGCTTTTTTTTTTTTTTTTTTTTTCAGTACTGGCGATTGAACTCAGGGGCATTCTACCTCCGAGCTACACCCCCAGTCCTATTTTTTATTCTTTTATTTTGAAACGGAGTCTCACTAAGTTGCGGAGTGCCTCACTAGGTAGCTGAGGCTGGCCGCGAACCCGGATCCTCCGGTCTCAGCCTCCCAAATGCTGGGATTACAAGCATGCGCCACCACGCCCGGCTTAAATTGCTTTTTAATTAAAGTGATAACTAATTGTGATATTTATTAGCTCATGAAGTGAAACAACAGAAAACCTATGTGTTTTCCCAATCTAACTCAAAGCTTAATAGAAATTTGTTTTTAAATATTTTTCATAATGTAGCATTTCAAATAAATTCACATGCACACATACATTTAATAAACAAATTAATTACTTATTTATCAAAACAATGAACACATGGAGAAGCAAAAATCTCAGACTTGTAATTGCTATGAAGAAAAATTAAAGAAGTGCAATGCTGTGTGATGTGGGATGAGTTTTCAGATTTATAAAGGAAAATGCCCTCTTTTTTGTAGTACTGGGGATTAAACCCAGGGGCACTCTACCTCTGATCTAAATCCCAGCCCCATTTTTTATTTTTATTTTTGGATAGGGTCTCACTAAATTGCCAAAGCTGGCCTTGAACCTATGGGCCTCCTGCTAAGCATACTATGTACTAAAATTATAGGCCTGAGACACCATGCCCAGCTGTTAAGGCCCCTTTGAGAAACTGACATGTTGACTAAGTTCTATTATCCCCTGATGTTCCACTTGCACAGGAGAGCTGACCAATGCTGGAGAAAAAAAAGAAAAAAAAACTTATTGGCTTCACTTTAAATATGACCACAAAATTCAAGAGAGTCTTCAGTACACTTACAATTCTACTACAGTTCTCCAGACAGTGTATTTTTCCTGTCTCCTTTTTTTCTTTTTTTTGCTAAAATTCCTGCCTCCAGCCAACCCTTATCTACCAGCCTAGTCTTTCTCGTACCTAATTAAGAGCTAAGGAAATGAATCTGGTTGATCTCTAAGCATATTTGCAATCTTCCTCTAGGTTCATTGAGCACTTTTCATTACACTTAAAATTGAATCTAAATTATTTATTAATGCATCTAACAATGCAACAATATCTAGTCCCTGGCCACCTCTCCAAACACATTTATCATTACCCTCATTTGTTATCACTATTCATCAAGTACTCTGACTTCCTGTCTTACCTTCGAATATCCTTTAGTCTCTGGCTTCAGAGCTTTGTGCATTCTGTTCTCTCTGCTGCAGTGCTGTTTGACCAGAACCTAGGTGATTCACCAGTGCCTCTGAGTGTTAGTTCCATGTCAGTTTCTCAAAGGGGCCTTGATGTAAGTAGTTAAAAGCAGTAAACAGGTGGTTTCACCAAGCGCATCAGTGTTTTGTGGAGTTTTTTTTAATTCCGATTTTTATTTCAGCTTTCCTCATAGTGCTTCTCTTCATACCCTCTTCATATTATATTAGACATCGGATTTGAATTAAAAATTTTATTTTCCTCCATTTTATCAAGGGAAAAAAAGTTCTTTGCCTCATCTTATGAGGCCAATGAAAGGAAAAGGAAGCTCTCATAATGAATTTGCTTTTGGGTGGGTTGCTTAGAAAATGGTCCTATTATTTTCCTCTGAGAACAGAAGAATTCAGATGAGGATTGCACAATGTCTTAGAAGCCAGTATTGAAGTAATCAAAATGGCAAGTGCTAATGAGGAGATAAGAAGTGGGGTGTGTGTGTGTGTGTGTGTGTGTGTGTGTGTGTGTGTGTGTGTTTAGGTTTTCCAGAGGAAGATATTTCTTTGCAATATTCTATAAAAATGATTTATGTGATAAATTCACTTGGGACCACCTTAATTACTCAGGGCCAATAGCTTGGATTCAGCAGTTTAAGTTATTGTAGTAAAATATAAGTATTCTTACCAAGAAGAGACTCATTTAGTTTTGTTTAACCAAAAGTTTGCCAATACATTTGGCCAGAAAACTGCATTTGTGTCTATGCATATATATGTGAAGGAGAGAAGTAAATCAATACCCATTGAAATTCTATAAACATATTGTTTGTATACTAAAGTTCTGAGAAATACTGATATAAGAGGCTATTATTTCTCTATCTACAACAAAAATTCAAATATGGTAAGGGTTATAGTTTAGTTTTGACCTATCCAGCCACAGTGTGTCTCCGTAGGCCTTTTGAACTCAACTATCTGTGAGCTGGTCTAAGAAAAAGTGAAGTTTAAAATGTGAGTTCATTTAAACTTGAATTATCCATTTAAGAGAACACATCTAATTTACTTCTGGCAATTTAAATATCTTATTATAATATGGAATACATGAATACTCATGTGAACCTAAGACTTTCAAATAAAAAAGCATTAACATTTCTTCTGAACTAAAGATAAATGCATAATGTGTCTTAATAGTATGTATAGAATTGTGTCTTGTTCTTGTTTCTGGGCTTCTGGACTTTGGAAAAGAAGTATTAAAATCATCAGCACATATTTTTTTTTGCCTTCTTTATCTCTTGGCATTGAGGAACAAAGTCACTGGATTTTGAATGGTCCACTAATCACGACACATATCTATTAATGTAGTCATATATTTTACTTTACTTTTGAAAATTGGTTTTCTTTTGAGACCAAAATAAGATCTGAAATATGGCAAAAGCAAGACACAATTTTATACATCAGTGATATCTATCACTTGGGAATGCAAATCCCTTTACATTTCCTTCAAACAGAAATAATCACACTTTTTCTTTGGATCACCCATTGGAAAATCCTCATAATGATATCCTCCATTCAGGGATGGAAATGATAGGATAATAGCAACTTATTATAATAATGACTTTAGATCAGATAGCATTTACAAAACTTAATGGCTCAAGCAAACGTTAAATGTAAAATTTTTACAAGCAACTATATGGCATTAGGAAAACAAGTATATACAAATTACCCAATATAGTTATTGTATTTACAATGCAGAAGACAAAGTAAGAGTTTGATCTTCAATAATCTATAAGTCAAGTAAAATATAATGAAAACATAATAAATAAATGATAAAAATATGCATTATAATGATGATGAATGTTATAATTGCTCAGATATTTCAAGTGGCTCTTTATTACACATATATTTTAGTACTACATGTATAGCCTACATATATACATGTTTGTGATTGTGTGTAGTATACTATATAATATGTACTGTGATTATGCAAAATACATATGTAAATTTTATATTAAGTGCATATTTTACTGCTAAATTTTAAGCATGTATGAAAAATTATTGTACTCAAAGGATTTAAATCAGTGTATTGAATATTCTTTATAGATTTAAATTTGATTTGATGGCCTTTGGCCTCAATATATTATACATTTAATAAACAAATGATTATTCCATTTTTTTCACCTCTTAAAATGTAAATGATCCTGCATGCTGTATACTTTGCTAGTCAGTGGAAATGTGACCTGCATTAAGCTGGAGATAAATGTGTAATTTCAACCAGAGACAAGAATTCCTTAGATTCTGAAAAATTTTAGTTATTACTATTTTATACTGGCCTTCAAGTTAGTTAAATATAAAGACAAACTGTTTCAAAGTTACTATGCTCCTATTAATATTCAATTCTTTTATTTTTATGCCTTTATTGGTACATTATAGTTTCACATCATAATGTAAATTATATTGACAGTGACATACATGCACACAACACCTGATCCCCCCCAGATCTCCCCACTTTTCCCTTTCCCAATACAGAGTACTGAGACTGACATTGGTATATTCATGTATGTTCATAGTCGATGGTAGTATTTCCATTAATGAACCTCAGTCTTCCCTCCCCTTCCCTTAGACCACTTCCCTGGCTCCAGTGAGGCTTCTTCTCCATTATCTGGAGTCCTTGTGGTATATCAATTACTCCCAAGATTGTGCATATTAGAGAAAATATATGACACTTCACTTTCTGTGACTGGCTAATCTCACTTAACATAATGTTCTCCTGGTCTTTCCATTTTCTTGCAAATGATATTTTTTTATTCTTCTTTATTGGTGAGTAGAACTCCATTGTGTTGGTATCCCATATTTTTGTAATCTAGTCTTCTATTGATGGACTCCTAGATTGTTTCCATAATTTGGCTACTGTGAATTGTGCTGTTATGAACATGGGTATACACATATTACTGCAGTTCTCTTATTTCAGCCCTTTTGGAAAGATATCTATGAGTGGTATGTTGGGATCATATGGTGGAACCATTCCTGGTTTTCTGAGGAATCTCCACACTGATCTCTATAGTTGCTGAACTAATTTGCAATCCTACCAACAGTGTAAAAGAGTTCTTATTTCCTCACATTCTCACCAACATTTATTGTTTTATGTGTCAAAGACCTGGAAGTTAGACCAGAGATTGCGATGCTACTAGAGGAGAGCATAGGTCCAACACTACAATATATAAGCACAAGTCAACAAGACCCCCAAAGCTCAGGAAATTAAAACAAGAATTAATAAGTGGTATGTCATTAAACTAAAAAGTTTCTGCACTTTGAAGGAAACCATCAAGAGTCTAAAGAGAAAGTCTGTGGAATAGGAGAAGATCTTCGTCAGCTATCCCTCTGATAGAGGACAAATATCAAGAATACACAAAGAACTTAAAAGACTTAACACTTAAAAAAAAAATCAAATAACCCAATCAAGAAATGGGCAACTAAATTGAATAGACACTTCACAAAAGAAGAGATACAAATGGCCAATAGATACATGAAAACATATTCAACATCATTAGCAATCCAGGAGATGCAAATCAAAACTACAATGAGATTCCATCTAACCCCAATCAGAATGACAATCATCAAAAATTCTTCTATTTTCACCAAGCAATCTATTCATAGTTTTGGCATCAAACTATCAATTTGAAAGGTTAAGCTAATCACAGTTAAGAAAACAACCCAATAAAAAAAAATGGGCAAAGGATCTAAATAGACACTTCACAAAAGAAGAAATACAAATGGTCAATAAATTTATGAGGAAATGTTCCACATCATGAGCAATCAGAGAGATGCAAATCAAAACTACCTTGAGATTTCACCTAACTACAACCAGAATGGCAATCATAAAAAAACACCACCAACAACAAATGCTGGCGAGGGTGTGGAGAAGTGGGAAACCTAATACATTGTTGGTGGGATTGCAAACTAGTGCAATCACTTTGGAAAACGGTATGGAGGATCCTCAGATGTATGTGAATGAACCTACCATATGATCCAGCAATACCACTTGTGGGTATCTACCCAAAAGAATGGAAACCAACTGTCAGATCAACACATGTGTATCTATGTTTATACCTGCACAATTCACAATAGCCAAACTATGGAAGCAGCCAAGATGTCCATCGACAGATGAATGAATTACAAAACTATGGGATATGTACACAATGGAATTTTACTCAGCCATAAAGAAGAACGAAATCATGTTATTTGCAGGGAAATTGATGCAACTGGAAAACATTATGTTAAGTGAGATTAGCCAGTCACAGAGAGTAAAAAAGCATATGTTCTCCCTAATATGCGGATGCTAGGGAGAAGATGGAACATATGAGGGCTCCCGATGAAAAACGAGAGGCCCTCGATAAGCAAAGAAGTTGATTTAACCGAAGGGGATGGACAGTACTTACACAATTATATCAAGGTTACTCACTAAACTGAACTTGAGAAGGAGAGAGGGCGAGGGAGTGGGGTGGGAATTGGGGAAGGGGTTAAATGAGAAATGTGTGCACATATGTCGTTATCAACTTGTACCTAACAAAGATGTATGATTACAATGCACGAATTATTACAATTAGAAACAAAAGAAAATAAAGATACTATTTTTTTCTGATTTCTATTAGGCTCTTTGTTTCTTGAAAATGTATTCATTGAGAGCTAAATTCATGTTGTAACCAACAACTTCCATTATCTATATCCTTCAAAATTTTTACTTAGTCAATATTAAGCAAAAATAGTAATAACATACATTTTCTGAACAATTTGATGTTAAGTTCATTTTGACAGCTTTCAAAACAGAAAATATGAATGTTTACCAAGAAAATCAACAGGAAAAAAAATTACTCTTTTTCTAATTTGATATGAGTCAAAACACTACATTCTCTATCTGATGTAATGAACTATAATATACAACTACCATTGCTTGATGCTAGCTATAAATTTGCTACTATATAAAAAATATATTTTCCAGGCATAATGGTGCATGCCTATAATCCTAGTACTTGGGAGGTTGATATAGATGGATTGTAGGTTCAAGATTAGCCTTAGCAATTTAGTGAGGCCCTATTTCAAAATAAAAATTAAAATAGGGCTGGGTCATAGCTCAGAGGCAGAACATGTCTAAGTTCAATCTCTACTACCATACACCCACACACACATCACACACACACACATACACACATACAGCATATATTTATGGAATTATACAATATAAAATTGGTTAACTTTTCCATATATTTACATTGAATAAAAATTTAATTTAATAGCATTGAGGTTTTTTTTGTCCTAAATATTCTGGTACTTGGAAGTGAGAGAGAGATTTTTTAATAGCACAAATCCTCTTCTAATGTAACAATATCACTTTTTACCTACATTATAATTTTTTCCTCAGGTATTCAAAATCCACAATTTCCATTGTGTTCTCAACATCTGCAAGGAGAGGAGAAGGATGTCTGGTCAAAAACTGAAAAAATATTAAAAAATGGACAAAAAATGTTAAAGATTTATATCTGAAGACATAGAGATGAACTAATGCAACATGAGAAGGTATGCTGACAGAGCATCTGCTCCCTGCCATCAGTCTTCTAAAGTGTAATTGATTTACACAACTTGATTCTTGCCTCCAGTGCTGATCAGGTATAGGCACTTATATTTCCACGGTTGACACTTGAAAAAATCAAAATCGCTCCTCCCAGAAAAACACAAGATCACAAGATCAGAACTGACTTCAAGGGATCATCAGATTCATCTGTCTCTTCTACATTAAAACCATGGCAAACAAACAGACACTGTGCTCACACTCGCATTGACATTATGTAGGTATCTGAGAATACCAATGCCAATGTCAATATCTTGTAGGAGAAGGGGTGGAATGGGGAGGGAGCTGGGGGAAGCTCAACAAGTAATGTATGTGTGCATGTATGTCGCTATGACTATGAATTACATTATGTTCTCAAACTGTAATGTACCAATAAAAATATAAGAAATAAATCAGGGCCACAATCAGAAACAAATAGTAGAAAAACAAGTAAAATAACATATCAGAAAAGGAGTTAAAAAAAAAATTCCTGATTAAACTAGGGCATTGCAAAAAGGCCTAGCTGTTCATCATCAAAACAAAGTGACCATTTTATGTTTCAAGTTCGAGTATAACATACAATTTATATTTGCTTCCCAGATATTTAAAGTTAGAGCACTCAGTTATATCTATATGGTGTGAAAATCTACACTTTACACTCTAATGTTTATGAGTCAATAAAAACGATAGCGGTTTTCATCAATATTACTTTCACTTTATTTGATTGAATTACTTCAACAGCGTCTTCAATTTTACAACATAACTGCTGGGAGATCACATGCCATGCAGTCTGAGGCACAGTAATGTCTTGTCACTTTCAGATACACGTCTGCTTTCATATGGAATCTTCTTGCCTGCATTGTTTTGTTTTTATTTCTGCATATTCTGCATATGCACATATTTTAGAAGGGAGGATGTATCTAATTCTACAAAGACTTTCCATCCATATTCAGTTTAGTGAAAATGTATGCTCAATTAGTTTATATGACCAAACTGAGGATTGCATATTCAGATTCAGTTAGTTCTCTGTTTTTAAAAGATTGAAAGTGAATAGAATGCCTTTTCCTTTGTGTGTCCTGAATTTGTTCCACCTTCCTACAATAGAAGAATCTCATTTTGCCCTTTATGTCAACCTAGAGGGTAGTAAGTCACTCCCTTAGGTATAATAACCAAGGCACTAACTGTGATTCAGTTAGCAAGATGGTGATAATGATAACAATATCTCAGAGTCTTTTTCCCTAGAGACTCTCAAAGACACCACCAGTACTCACTCTCCCACATTATGAGTTTCATGAACTGTACCTGAAGGTTTAAATGTAGCCCTAAGCTGAAAAGTATTTTTTAAAAGTGGCACCTTGTTATTATTATAGCACACATCTGTTCCCTGTGTACCTTTGGAGTTGTCTCTGCTTATGACAACAACGAGTTTTTACAGCTGTCAGCAAGTGCCAGCACAGCTGGGAAAGGGCAAGTGAGAATGTCTTGTACCTCATGTATCAATGATATTACTACCCATATTCCTTTGCTGTGGATACTTGTGGAGCAAATATATAGTTAATAGAGTCAAATATTGCTGAGAAAAATGACCAGGGTCATGGCAAGGGGGAAAGAGATGTTTGCTGCCAAGTTGTTTCATTTATAGGAAAAATCTAGCCTGTTGTTTTTGCTCAGAGCAGTATGTCTCTTTAGTATCTAAAAGGCATTTCTGAACCTGTTTTGCTGTGTATATTTGTGTTATGCTTACAGCCTTTAATATTTCATCTCTGGTCATTTACTCCTTAGAATAAAGAAGCATGATAAAAATTGAAAGAAGGAAATCTAGATTATGAAACAAGTGAATCTTTGACCAAAATTATTTCTAGAGTGATTGAATGAACAAGTGATAGAAGAAGAGAAAAGCAAAAGGTTACGATGATGTGTTTGGGTTCTGAAAATGTTTCTGAGCTCAGAAATCTTTGCAAACTGTTAAAAATAATGAATAAAGATTGTGTTTGGTAGGGTTCAAGTTGCAAGGGGATAATACCTCATTGAACAATAAGTAGGATATGATTAGTCTATTTTCATTAACTGTTACTATAGATATTTTAAAGGAAATAATTAAAAACTTTTTAAAAATAATAGTTTCATATATGAACCTAACATTATTTGGTTAGTTTCCTTCTTCAAGTATTATTTGTCCCATCCTCTCTTCTCTCTTCTCTCTTCCCATCCCCTTCCACTATTCTGGTCTCTGTCTTCATTTTTAACTTAGTGTTTGAGGTGGATACCTTACATATGTATGTGTGCATGCAGGTGCACATACACAACAAATATGGCCATCTACTCATGATTCAATGTGTGAACATAAAGTGTGATCTAGAAAATGTTAAGAGAATGAATGATGACATGTGTCAACATCTAATTCTCTATGAAATAGTTCTGGGCATCCTATCTTAAATATTTGATTCCTATTAAGCAAGAAAAGAAGTGCATGTCCATTTTTGACAAGGTCAGTGCCTTTGTTGTCAGTAGTAATGGAACTGCAGGTGCACAACAGCATTCTATATGGCTTTTCAGCTCTCCTTCACAGGACGGGGAGCACAATAACGGATGCGTCATTGTTTTTATTACTTCAGATCATCTCCACTATTCATGACCAATTTTCTCCCCCATGAACTTTATCTTCCATCCTCTTTACAAAATGCTTTGTCAAACTTTTTAAACAAATTGGCTCTAAAATCATTTCTGGATTTTTAGCACAAATAAGAGATACTATAAATTACATTCTTATTTTCTTAAAAAATACCAATATTTGGTATACACACACACAATAAAAACTTGTATTAAATTATCAGAAACTACAACCTTTCCTTATCATGGTTCATTAAGTTTATGCTAAAAAATTTATTATTATAAAGATAATACTTAGGAAAAAGTCATTTGTGTAAGTGGTTACTCAAAAAACCCTCTGTGGTGTCATTTATAACATTCTACACACAGAATAAACTACTGAGGATGTCAAGTACCTCAAGCAGTTTCGTACAATCATACTGCAACTTTGGGATTAGTTGATCATAATTACCAAAGTATATCTACAGAAATTGCAGTTTTAGCTGGGTGTGGTGGTGCATGCTTGTAATCCCAGTATTTGGGAGGCTGAGACAGAAGAATCCAGGTTCACCACCAGCCTCAGCTACTTGGTAAGGCCCTCTGCAACTTCGTGAGACCCTGTTTCAAAATAAAGAATACAAAATCATGTTATTTGCAAGGAAATGGAGGGAACTGGAAAACATTATGTTAAGTGAGATAAGTCAGTCACTAAAAGTTAAAAATCAAATGCTCTCCCTAATATGTGAAAGCTAGGGAGAAAATGGGACATAAGAGGGACTCCAGGTGAAGGAGAATTCTTAGGTGAACAAAAAATTTGACTTAATGGAAGGTAACGGGAGGAGGGGGGGACACCCTAATGAGCATGATGTACTTATAAGATCACATCAAAGTCAATCACTAAATTGACCAGGAGATAGGGGGAGGGTGGGTGGGAATTGGGGAAGGGTTAATGAGAAATATGTGCATGGATGTCTTTACCTGTACTAGTTTGTACCCAACAAAAATGTGTAATTAACCCTGTTGTACCCAAGAAATGTATAAAATTCCATGCTAAAAAATTAAAAATAAATAAAAAAAAAATAAAGAATAAAAAATAGGACTGGGGGTGGAGTTCGGAGGTAGAATGACCCTGGGTTCAATCCTCAGTACCGCACAAAAAAAAAAAAAGAAAGAAATTGCAGTCTTGGTTCAAGAGAAAAAAAAAAAAAAACTATGAAATTAAAGATTGGTGAAAGGTAGGGTACATTTGCCCCAAGTTATATTTCCATTAATATAATACCAATTGAAATAGCACACTTGGCTACCAACTTTGGAATCTGAGTGCAGTCAATGGTTTGGGACTATTAAATGGCAATACACCTTTAGGAACAAACTTTCTTTCCTCTCCTTTGTCAACCATATGCAAGCCACTATTTAAACAGGGTTTTTAACCTAACTGTCTGTAATGGCTCCAAATGAGTCATTATATACTCACTGTGAAGTTCTTGTCAGTGCACAGATTACTGACCTGGAAGTACTTGAGCCTTTCCACACCTATCCATCTGTTATTAATACTCAGACCACCTTTCTCACAAGACTGCAGTTCACATGTAATCTTCAATAAGTACATCGTGTTTATACTCCATGGAATTTTCATTTTTAATGCACTTTCCTAGATATTTTTTAAAAGAGTTGCTTAATTTATGAATAACTTTGTACATTTGTAAAATAATTTCTTTAGAAATTTCATTTTGTAAAGATTAACTAATAAAACTCTAAACTAAATAACCTCCTGTTTTGTTTGTCTTAAAAGTAGAAGGACAAAAACAAAACACACTCTCACAGCTGGAGTCTGATTAATATTACTTTTCAATTTATTTAAACAATAATTTTCTAAGCATTAATGAGCTTCTTTAAAAAAATATTTCAAAAACTTGTGCTCACTTCTGTAGCATATATACTAAAATTGCCATGATACAAAGAAGATTAGCATGGCCCCTGTGCAAAAATGACAAGCACATTCATTAAGCACATTCCATATTTAAAATTCCATATATTTCAAATCTTAATATGTTCGCAAAGGTAAGATTCTACCACTAGTATTCCTAAGGCATCTTAGATTAATTTAAATATTAGTATAATTTAATAAAGTTATGTGATTTGCTTTTACATTTTTAATTTAACTTAAATCAAAGGGTACCATATGTATTTTAAACTTCATAAGGAGGATTTGAGGTATGGGAATAGACCATCTTGTGATTACATTAGTTCAACAGTCAGCACTATCTCCTTGGTTGGTGGTGTGGTTAGAAATGTAGATGGGAAAGCCATTAAAACTGATGGGCACGGCTCTGCTCTCTGCCCTGTCTTTCAAAGAACAGTCTGTCAGTATTTGTTTAAAACAGAGAATATAGGAAAGATTTCACTTAGAAAAAACATTGGTACCACTAAACTTATTTCTTCATATCTTGTTCTGAAACAGGAATTTGTAAATGGAAATTCAATAGCTTCATTTAATTGTGAGTACCTTTTGAAAATAGAAATGTTTTATTTTCAGAATTCATAGATGGAAATGACTCTAATTAGAGTATTGTAATTTAATGAATAGCATATAAAATAGATAATGAGAGTAATGATGCAATGTTGTTTCTAAATTTAAAATCATTGTTTATTTACTACTATTTGTTAAATCTATTGTCAGATAATTATATAATTTTATTATTAGGCAAATATTTTCTTTATTATTTTAACCAAGATTTAATGTACATTTACTCCTAACATGTAGAACATATAGGATAAAGATTTTATACTGAATAAATGATATTCATTAAGCCAAAAATGGAAAAAAAGAAGGAATTTGCATTGTTTTAGTTACACTGTTGAAATACAAATATGCAGATTTTATTACTGAAAAAATATCAATTGTGTTTCTTCATCCAGAACTTCAATTGAACTTAGAACTTTTCACACCTCAATTAGAAAGAAATAAAAACAAAAAACTAGAAAAAATAAACTATAAGTTGATTGGCTGCTGAGACAGCAAGGACTTTTTTTTATTAATTGGTGAGTTGTAATAATACATCTTTGTTAGGTATAAGCTAATAAGGCATATATGATGTATGTATTTCTCATTTAACCCCTTCCCCAATTCCCACCCCACTCCCTCACCCTCCTTCCTTCTCAAGTTCAATTTAGTGATTGACTTTGATATATTTTGAAAGTACATCATGTGCATTAGGGTGCCCCCCCCATCCATCACCAGTCAACTTCTTTGCTTATCTAGGGTTTCTCCTTTTTCATCTGGAGTCCCTCTTATGTCCCATCTTCTCCCTAGCATCCGCATATTAGGGAGAACATATATTTTTTGCTCTTTGTGACTGACTAATCTCACTTAATATAATGTTTTCCAGTTACATCCATTTACCTGCAAATAACATGATATTGTTCTTCTTTATGGACTTTTTACAGAGACCTGTACAGCATTGCACCAACAGGGGCAATGTCTGACAAGAGATTAAATAACCACATCTTGCTTTGTGCAGGTCATCAACTTGTTAACTCATCATACTAGAAAGGGATAATTGTGAAGGGGACCAAACTGTGGGGGCCTAAGGGTGTGTGCCATACACACACACACCCCACCCCCACCCACCCCCACACACCTGGCAGCACAGCCACTATAGCTAAAGGTTAAACCCAGTTCTAAGAGGTCATCTCAGGATTATTCATACAATCATGGAACAGGGAAAGAGGTTAGGGTGTTGGAGGTTCACACACGATACTTTGGGGGAAAAGGTCTTTTTTTTTTCTTCTCAAAATTTAACTAAAAACATTTTTAAAAACTGCAGCCTCCTGCTGACCCAGTGCCTTCTGTCTTTTCCCTGTGAGATATTATTATTACAATATCAGGTGTACAGTACAGTACATGAAAGGGTCTACACTCTATTGTACCGGCCTATCCAGTGAATAGGGTCTGCTCACAATGCAAACTTCTTGTTTCTTGAGAGATTGTGAATGTACAATAAACCACTCATGGTTTAGCAATCACCTTTTTGTCCTTCAGAGGTTTTTGGTTTTTTTTGTATTTTTTCCTCTTTCTAGCATTAAAAATAGTTATGAAATGTGGCATCTTGTGGATGCAAGGATTCCCCAAACTCACTATAAACAATAGTAACTTTGATTGAAATAAAAGCCTTCAAGCCTTCTATGTAGACAGAGGTTTTTTTTGTTTTGTTTTGTTTTGTTTTTGTTTTTTAATAGGGTGGGGTGCTGAAAGCAGTAAGGTGAGGACAGGAACAGATATGTATGGTGGGGGCGGGGGTTGGAGGTGGGGAGACACTTTTCCCCAAGGGAAAAGCTGGACAGCACAGAGTAAACTGGATGCTGAGGTAGTTTTGCATAAATAAAGGGTAACAGTTTCTAAGTTCTCCACAGACACACACACAGGGAGGCAGGTGTCCCATGGCTGTTATGACTGGCCATTCAAAAACACTACATCATAAATTACTTATGAAACCAATTAGTTAGCAGCTGCTACTCATATAGAGTGAATTCCCAGTGGCCAAGGCAAGCAGCACACAGGCAGCCCACTGCATCATGTCCACACTAGTTGGCTCAACAGGTGGGTTCTTCATGTGGAGGAGGCTGGCCTGCTGAAACTGCGTGGCAGCAAGGCTGTCCTCAAGGAAGTCCAAGAGGTGTCAATGCTGCCCTTCTTAACTGTGATGGTGTGGGCTCCCAGGCTGTTGCCCTGAGCCAGGTTGGCCAGCAGTACCACGGCCATCACCTGTCACACAGAGTTCTTTCTGTCAAAGGATACAATATGAAAGGGGCTCAGAAAAACAACGTAGAATTCCTAAGAGTATGTCATATATCTATCTTACCTTGATTGTCCTTGCAATCCTGTGTGATTAGAACTATATTGTTGTAAAAACAAATAATAACAAAAGACAGATTTCACAAGAATAAAATAAGTGCTATAGAGACTTTGTGTCCTGTGTCTTGTCTGCATCAGAAGCTTGTTAAAGATGTAGATATCCATTCTCATCCTAGATTTGCAGACAAAAGAATTATTTTCAGAGCCTAGACAAAACGAAAATGTGGGTACCCTTATTCAAAAACTTGAAGAAAAGTCCATTAAATACTAAATTATAAAACTTTCCTTTTAAAGTCTTTCTCTTTAACTTCGCCATGATTTGGGGGTTTTGTTAATGTTTTTTCTAAGTAAAGATGAAAAAATTTTAATTATTAGAATCAATTTTGTTTTTAAATTGTTTAATGCCAATTAAAATGCAACCATTAAGAACATTTAAGGCACATATAGAATCTCCAAACTCACGCAATTTGTACTTCATTGTCTATACATTTTTATGAAGTTTATTCTTATAAAAACAAAACCAACTCAGCTTTTATTTCACTTCTTTGTATGCACAACATTCTACCAGGCCTCTGTGTTAGGTTTACTAATGAGTAC
>PVLC010033409.1:0-17536 GCA_004027655.1 Graphiurus murinus | reverse complement strand
CTCGCTAAGTTGCGGAGGGCCTCACTAGGTAGCTGAGGCTGGCCGCGAACCCGGATCCTCCGGTCTCAGCCTCCCAAATGCTGGGATTACAAGCGTGCGCCACCACACCCGGCGGAAATGCATACACTTTCTATGAAGTATATCTTATATAAACTTGCCATTGCCAAAAAATGCATTTACAGCGATCCCAATAGTAAGCAGATATATAGTGAACATCTAGAATGTGCCAGCTCTCCTCCTAAAAGATTATTTCTTGCACCACACCATCTTAAACATCTACCAAGCCACGGGGCTGTTTGTCAGATTGACTCCTGGGTAAGTGCATTGCCTAGCATCTCTTCAGGGTGGTCCATATTAAGCAAGTTAGTGTTCCTTACTTGCTTCATTCATTCATTCATTCATTCATTCATTCATTCATTCCATCAGTCAGTCATTCAACACACCTGTGTTGAGTAACATCCATGTGCGGTACTGTGCCAGGAGCTAGGGTTGCCTCTGTGAGTAGAATAGACTTGGCTCCTCTCCTCCGGGGGCTTATAATATCAGCAGGACATGTCACATAGACGCTTCCATGAAGACCAATGAACAGAGCCAGGCGTGGTGGCACACGACTCTCATCTCAGTGCTTGGGAGGCTGAGACAGGATGATTGCGGGATTGAGGCCAGCCTCAGTGAGTTAGTGAGGCGCTCAGCAACTTGGTGAGACCCTGTTTGCAAATAAAAAATAAAATGGGCTGGGGTGTAGCTCAGAGGTAGAAAGCCCCTGAGTTCAATCCTCAGCACCACACCACCACCACCACCACCACCACCAACAACAACAACAACACACACACACACACACACACACACACACACACACACAAGATGAAACAGTGCAAAGTCATCTCCTTCTCCTCCTCCCCTCCTCTTCCTCCTCTTTCTCCTCCTTCCCCTCCTCCTCCTCTTTCTCCTTCTTATTCTTTGGGCTGAGCCCATTCTACCTCTGAGCTACACCCCCAGCCCCTAGCTTTGCTAAGTTGCTCAGACTGAAATTGAGACAAGGTCTCGATAAATTGCCCAGATTGGCCTCAAACCTGTGATCCTCCTGTCTCAGCCTCCCAAGTACTGGGATTACAGGTATGCACTACCATGCCCAGCTCAGTACAAAGTATTCTCAGGATGTAGTATTTGGAGGTGAGGGAAACAAAATATAGTCCATTGTCTGGGTTCCAGATTCATATTCTTATTTATTGTTGATATTTAATATAATTTATTATAAATAAACTGCAATAAAATAACATTATTGTTATTTATTATAATTTATTATTGTTAGTTACTGTTGTCATGATATTGTCAGAGAATTCGAAATATTTTTAGCATTTTGATTATCCCCCCACTCACACACATAATTTTAGTAGTTAGAGGAAGAACTTTATAGTCAGGAAGATCTGGATGTGAATTCTAATTTTCCAGTATCCTAGCTGAGGAAACTCGAGAATTAAAAGAGAAATATGATCTGGGTATGGTGGCACATGCTTATAATCCTAATACTTAGGGGGCTGAGACAGAAGGATCACAGGTTCGAGGACAGCCTTAGCAAGTAGTGAGACTGTAATCAATCTATCGAGACTCTGTTTCAAAAATGAAAATAAAATAGGGCTGGGATTGTAGCTCAGAGGCAGAATGCCCCGGGTTCAGTCTGCAATATCACATACATAGAAAAATAAATAAATAATAGATTAAAAAAGAGATAAATGTGAACTGGACAGGGTGACACAGACCTGTAATCCTAGTTCTTGGGAGGCTTAAGATAAGAGAATTAAGGAATTTAGTGAGACCCTGCTTCAAAAAATAAAATAGAGCCGGGCATGTTGGCACATGCTTGTAATCCCAGTACTTGGGAGGCTGAGACTGGAGGATCCAGGTTCGTGGCCAGCCTCAGCTACTTAGTGAGGACTTCCACAACTTAGTCCCTGTTTCAAAAAAATAAGGAATAAAAAATAGGGGTGTAGCTCCGAGGTAGAACGCCCCAGGGTTCAATCCCCAATACCACACACACAAAAAAATAGGGTGGGGGTGTTGCTCAGAGGTAGGCTGCCTCTGGGTTTAATTCTGAGTACCAACAAATAAACAAATAAAAATAAAAGAGAACTAGGGGTCAAGGGCATGGCTCAGAGCAAGGGCTTGACCAGCTGTCCTGTCCTTACTGCACTGTGAAGAAAGGCAGGTATCTGCTCCAAGGTTTCAGGAAAGAAATACACATTTGTAAGCTAAAAACATCCAACTATCCTGTTTCTGGTGTTTTCTGGGCAATTTGCTAGAGTCTTAAAAAAAAAAAAAAAAAAAAAAAAAAAAAAGATCTCCACCCCTGTTCTTTTGCTCCAAGATGGGGACCAGCCCACTCAATTCCAATCCACCCTGCTGGCCGGCTGCCTCGGGCAGAGGCTGCTCTGAACTAATATCAGATAGAGCGGGCAGAAAGCTGTCAGATCAAGTGACAAGACAAGGAGAAGAAACATACACATGTTTAAATGTCAAGAGTCCAAGTGACGAATATATCTGAGCTGGTGCAATTACATCTTTTTTTTTTTTTTTTTTCCTAGAGCAGAGAATGAAAAATTGGGTATTCATGTTGGCAGTGACTTTAGAGACCATTCCATCTCACGGCTTCTTTGTTTAACCAATTATTTCTTTCAGCAACTATTTTTTGGAGGCTCTGCTGTAGGCCAGATACTGCTGCTAGAGGTAGGCAGGAGAGAAGAGGATAGGAGAGGATAGGAGAGAGAGAGAGAGAGAGAGAGAGAGAGAGAGAGAGAGAGAGAGAGAGAGAGAGAGAGAGGCTTTTTAGCAATCTGTAGCCTTACATTTTCTTATTCTCCACAATAGAACAATAGACATATATTGCATTTCATTCTCTCTGTATTGACTTCCCTGGAGTCACACAGCTAACAAGAAAAATAATTTTTATGGGCAAATAGGTTCTTCCCAAGTACTAGCGATCTCTGTATAAAGTCAGATTCTCATGGGGTCCCTGCACCCCATGCCCACCCCTCACCTACAGGGGGTCTCCGCATGTGAAATGTGTCCCCCCAAGGGATTGTGACACCCACTAAACTTGGAAAACTTTTATTAGGATGATTTCCAGGTGGCAAAAAAAAACCGCAGCAACGATCAAGCCGGGGGGGGGGGGGGGGTGGGGAGGGATGGTCCCCGAAGTCTACATTAAGGAACTAAGCTAACAAAAGCAAATGCTTACCTTTTATTGGAATAAAGTCAACTCCTACCTTTTTTTTCTCTAGTGCTGCAACTAATTGCACTCATTACGTGTTTTAAACAGGTGCTATAAATCAGCGTGCCCAGGAGAGAGTACAGCAGGGAAGGAGGGGAGGGAGGGGGAAGGGCATTTTCCATCCCGCAAAGAGAAATACAAAGCAAGTGGTACGTGTACGTTTCCTGCCACCCAGCCACCCAGAGCTCTGGGGCCTGAGCTAATTGCCCCTCCGGCTCCACACCCCCCTCTCCCAGCCGCCCTGCCGGCCTCGGGTTGCACAACCGCCTTTTCCGGGCCCTACAAATCACAGCCCAGTCCTAATTCTGCAGCCGGCGCCCATTACACTGCCCAACCCCACCGCCGTCAGCATTCGTAACCTCTCTTTTCCCCAGGTTATCGCCATCTGTCAGATCTGAAGTTAAACAACAAAAAACATGTCAGGTGAGAGGCTGGGAGAGACACTTGGCTGCTTATGAGAAATATTCCATCACGATCCGGTGTAAAATGTCAGGCACTGCCGATCTTCCCCGGGCCCAGAGGGTCCTCTTCTCCGCCAGCCGGCAAGCTGATTAGTGTGCGGTTCCAACCGATGTTTATTCTCTCTGGCTCCATGGCAAACGCCCCTGGAAAAACCTGGCTCAGTGGATACCTGGCCGCCTGGTACACTCAGTTTCATTCAATTAGGATACCCAGTTTGAGACATAATGGGTTTTGGCGAGCTCAACAGACTGATTGGGTTTTATACACATGTACAGAAAGATTTGATTTCCTCTGCAGAATTTATGGCGGGGGGAGAAGAGGTAATTAGATTAATTTCTGCTCTGGTTTCTGGGGCTTTCCTTTCTGTTCTCTTTTCTCCTGCCACCTTTTTTTTTTTTCCTTTTTCTTTAATAGACTTTTTTTTGGGGTCTTGTTTGCATGATGAAAATGAATTTAATAACCGCCAGCAGTTGGTTTGAGTTTGGAGCCGGGTTGCACTGGGACTTCTTATTCTTTGCTTCATGCTCTGAGTGGGTCTTAGGAATGCTAACAGGACGATCTTGTGTCTCCTGGTGTGTGGACATGGGGTGACAGGGTTGTCCCGGGGGCTGGGAAGCAATGTTCACACCACACCGGGGATAGACCAGGCGCTCAAAACGGGACAGCCTGGAAGGTAACCCGCTCTAGCATTTGATAATCAAATAAAAAACCAAAGTTCCTTCCTTTTCTTTACTGGCCTTTCACACCTCTCCCTTTTCTTATTTCTGCTGGAGTTTGTTTTTTTTTTTTCCCTTTCATATTCAATCATCTTCTCATTCCCCATTCCCAGAGCAAAACTGGGCTGCACCAAGGAGGAGGAGGTACGGCAGAAAGAGGCGGGAGCCCAGCAAGGCGCTGGGGAGGAGGCAGGCGGCAAACCAACTGGGGATCAAGCCTCAGTCTAGAGTTGGTGATGTGGCCACGCCATTCCTTTTCCAAGCCAAATCCAACATCCTTTTATCCATTCTCAGCTTTTTAGTGAAGAACTTCCTTCATTAAACTAAAGAGACAATGAAGACACCCCCCCCCCACGCCGCCCAGGGACTTAGAATTTCAGTGGAAAAAGTGAAAAATACCCACCACTTAATTTCTCTCCCAAAGGACAGCAGAGTTTGCCAATTCCCCAGCAAGGCTGCAGCTAAGCATTTTCCCAGTGTCGACCTTAAATCCCTTTTTTTTGGGGGGTGGGGGGGGGAGTTTGTTTTGTTTTTTTCTTTTTAATGTGCGTTTACAATTGACTATTATGGGAAAGATGACGGATGCAGCCTGGACCCTTTTAAAATAATAAGACCAATCATGGCACAGCTTCTTGCCTGCAGACTCTCTCTAAAAGCCCGTAGGAGGCAGAACAAAGGGGTTGAAGCGAAGCACCCAGAATTTTCAGCAGTGAAGTGTAGCCAGCTGGGGCTCTATCTCCCCTCCCTGCCCTGTCCTCCCCCAAGCCGCTGGTAGAACTGCTTAGTCTCCTGCGGACAAGCTCAGAACTCCATTAATACCTTCATCTCCAGGAAACTTGCAGAGTCCTTTTCTCGCTTCGATGTTGTAAACGCTGGAGAATGTGTAGCTCTCCTGATCTCCTGCAGGAAGGCCATTTTGGATCCAGGGAACTAAGACCCAAGGATGAAGGGCCATTCTCTCCCCAAGTTTTAAGGGGTGGGTGGGTGGAAGAGAAGCCCTCTATGCAGTTGCCACTTCTGAGACAGTCTGCCCTCACTTTAATCCTTTATCTCACAGTGCAGACTAGGTGGACCTGAGTGTGGGGGAGTTCTCTACCAAAATTTATTGTGTTTCTTTGAACTAAATGCTACCGTGCATACATCACTCCGGCTCTGGCGAGGGAATGGGATTTAGCTGGTGAATTGGGACAGCTCAGGTTCCAGCATAATCTTGCAACCACAACCACGTTTGGAAGGATTCCCCAGATTCTCTCCCTAAGAGAGCAGCCATTAGATGGACAATCCTAGAGTGATCTGAGGTGTATGAGCTTGGTAAGACAGACAGAAATGGTCTGGGGGTGCAGCTCGGCTATAGAGCATTTGCCTCGCAAGTGAGAAATCCTGGATTCCATCCTCAGCACCACCAGCAGCAACAAAAAAAGCAGAGGTGCGGTTCAGCCTTCGGTTTCCCTGACTCACAAAGGTCCCAGGATGCCTCCCTGTGATGGCCTCCTAATACGGAGTCCTTTGCCGGCTCCGTATTTTCCTCAGCCCTTGGGCTGGCTGACAGCTGGATCCAGGGTATAGATGTCCTGGGCTGATTCGGTCCTCACTGCCGAATCCAGAGTAGACTGAGAATGGAAAAGAGGCAGGCAGTGAAAGTGACCTTCAAGGCACAAAACAGCTCCATGCACATGGATCACTGGGTGAAATGCAACCTGCAGAGCAACTAGCAAAAAACCCAAACCCAACTGATCTGCCTGAGACACACTGATGCACAGGGAAACACCCTTCGTTAACTGATCGCTGAAAACAGCCAGCACTGCAGAAGGAAATTGCCTTGAAAGCAACTGGACTGGATTAAACGAACCAGAGAGAAATCCACCTGCCTGCTAGCCCGGCAACTCTCCACTGCAGGAAGCGGAGCCCATGGGCCTTGCAAGGGAGGAGAGAGGGGGAAACCGTTCTCCTGGTGAAACCTGGCTGGAGTCTCTGCTGGGACAGGGGAGGTGGGGTGTCCAGTGCTTTCTGATTTATGACCACCGCGCCCCCAAGCGATCCCATAAATTTGGGGGCCGTTTTCACCAAAACCGTGAGTTACGATTTTTCAAATAAATACATTTTCCAATCAGACGGGGTTCTGTTTAGGTTGAACGCTTCCCGAAGCAGACATCTCCCGGCGCGGAAAATACACAGAGGAGGGAACGGAGCCGGGACGAAGCTCAGACGACATAAAAACTTGTGTAAACACGTTGTCATTTGAGGACTTCGGAAGAGAAAGAGAATAGTGGTAGTGTGTTGGGGGGGGGTGGCGGGGGAGGAAGAGAGAAAACACATCCATGTTTAATTCTCCCTTGAATCCTCAGGTCCCAGCCGGGAGGGAAGACACGGAAAATTTAATATTATTTTTCCATAAGCGTGATTTATGTTCCTCATTAGGCAAAGAGCTGCAGAAGGCTTACTTTACATAGGTTTTGTATTTTTGAGGGTGTAACAGCCTAAGAATGGGTAAAGTTCTCCCCACTGCACACACACATATGCAAAACCCACTCTCTTAGTTTTTCCTTAAAGGGGGGGGGGATGCAGCTAAGATAAACCAGAATGGCTTTTTTCAGCAATGGAAGGTCTTCCGATTTCTAGCTGTGCGCCCCCGCCCCCAGTGGGTTAAGCCCCTTGCCATCCTCTGGGCCTCTCTTTCTTTCTTTTTTTCCTTTCCTTTCTTTCTTTTTTCTCTTTCTTTCTTTCTTTTTTTTTTTTTTTGTGGTACTGGGAGTAGAACCCAGGGGCCGCCTATCTCCAGGCTATACCCCCAGCCCTATTTTTATTTATTTATTTATTTTATTCAGAAACAGTGTCTTGCTAAGTTACTAAGGAGCCTTACTAAGTTGCTGAGGCTGACTCCGAACCTGCGATCCTCCTGTCTCAGCCTCCCAAGAACTGGGATTACAAGCCTGCGCCACCACACCGGGCTCTCTGTAAAACAAAGAATCGGAGGTCCACATTCACACACAATTACGTGTACAAATTCAGGAAGCCCCGAGTGGGTAGCTAAGAGTGACTTCTGGCTGGGCCCCTCTCTGGCTGCACCATTTCTCATCCAAGAAAAGGAGGCAAGAAGGTTGTCCTGGCCCCGCAGGACGGGACGGCTCCATCTTTGCCAGTCTTGGGGAAGTCCGTCCCCTCTGGGCGCCCATGTTCCAGCTAAATACAGTCGTTGGTTCTCACGGGGTCAGTAGGCCCAAGGCGAGGAGGCTGCACATTCTAAGAGCTTCCAGGAGACGTCAACCCCCTGCCTCTCTCTCTCCCCTGCCCCAGATTGAAAAGTCCTAGAGCCTCTTTAGATACGGCAGAGAAATGTTTAAGGGATTTGCGCGCTCACGCTGCGGGGTAAATGGCCCGCGCGCTGATTTATGGCGCGTTACCGCGCGACGCGATTCCCCAAGACAGCGAGAATATTTTACACGGCGCTAATATAAACAGGCGGCCTGCCGGGTCCTTTTATGGAGTTCCTGTAATTACCCGGGCCCTGACAGGTCTTTGATTTACTGCCCTATTTAGATAAGGGGTCCGTGCGGGGATTGCCCGTGGCGTCAAGGTCACGGGACGCGGCGGGAGAAGGTTTTGCGGTAGGCGCCGGGGGCGCGGGCGCTTCAGGCCGGCCAGTCGGGAGTGAGGGGTAGTGAGTGGTGAGAGGGGTCATGCCGGGGCGTCCCCGGAACCGCGGAGCCCTCCACCGTACCTATGGGGCACGGAGTCCCCTGTCTCCCCCAAATCATTAGGCCTGGAGATGCCAGGTCTCCTCCGCTCCAGCTTGACGGCAGTTGGGTTTGGCAGTGTTGGTAGAGGAAAAGGAACGACCCAAAACGTGGTCAGAAACAGAACCGAAGCTGTGCCTGGAGAATTCAGAGGCCTGGCCTCTACCCTGCCTGCCCCCCACCCCCAGGCCTTTGAAGTGCTGTGGTGGCCTGTCACTCCACCTAAAAGCAGACCTACCAGGTACCCAGGGGTGCCGTTTGCCTAAGATTCTCGCCCATATTATTCCATTCCGTTTTACACTAGCTCTCTGAGGCCTGGCAGCATTGTCCCTCAATTTACAGAGGAGGTAAACTGAGGCTGGAAAGGTTTGCCCGAGGAGTAACAGTGCTTGACCTCTATCCAGGCTGATTCCCCTGGGAGGCTCACTGGAGCGCTCTTCTGTCTCCATTTTCCAACCTCTGCGTTCTTAAGCTCTCCTCTCTATGAAATGGGGTAAGAAAGAGGTCCTGCTCAGCCTCCCTGGAACAGTTTGGGGAGAACTGGAAGCTTGCACTTGAAAATCCCAAGAATGCCAAACCCGAAAGGCAGGTTAAGGGAGGAGGGTGCAGCAGGGGGTGTGGGGCTGGCTAGGAGGACCCCCCAGAGGAGTCCCAGGCTCTCGTGCTTGGTCTATGGGGGAGAGAGGAGTCCTCCCTTCGGGACCTAGCTGCAGAGCACTAAGTCAGCCTGCCCAAGAGGAATGAGGATGAGCTTGTACAACCGCATTGCAGAACTCCAGAAGGTCAACTCTAAACCCCTTTTGTGCAAAGGAGGAAACGGAGGAGGCTGAAAAGGAACAGAGTAAGGTGCTAGACATTGCCCAAACTCCTTGCCTTTGGAGCCAAACTCCTAGGTCTGAGACTTTCCCCTTATCACACAGCCTGGGGCAGAGGGAGAGAATGCCTTCCTCAGGCCCACGTTCGTCCCAGGAGTTCAGCTACAATCCTCAGGCCCCTGAGCGGGCCGGTGTTAGAAGCACTCTGGGAGCCGGCTCTGGAGCCTGGCCATCTGGCCATCTTGCCGTCTCTGGGGTTCACACGGCCAGAGGCCGCCCAGCTTCCAGGCCCAGCGGGTCCCTCAGGATTGTGCTTCCAGCGGGGGCCACCCCATTGCTCCCTTTCTGGAAGGCGTTGGCAGCCAGGGGCACCCTGTTCTTCAACACTCACAGGGTGTGTGGTCATCACGGGGTCTCTAGGACTGGTCCTCTCACCCAGTACTGCCGACACATTTCCCAGTAGACTAACCAGGCCCTGGGTATATTTGTAAGGTGTACACAGCCCTGAGTGTCAGGTACAATGTTGGGAAAGTGCTGGGACTCAGGTGGGCGGGAGGGCTTGGCATTTGTAAGTGGGTAGTGTGTCTTCTTCTGTTAGTTGTGGATGTGTTGATAATGGTGTATGGTGGTATAAATTCATTTTTAAGGGCTGGTGAATGTGGCTATATAGGTACGGCTGAGAATATATATCAGACGGAGTCCCTGGATTTTGTGTGCCTCCTGTGCGTATGTAGTATTTCCCCCCCCCCTTTTTGTGGTACTGGGGATTGAACTCAGAGGCATTCTACCTCTGAGCTACACCCCCAGCCCTATTTTTTATTCTTTATTTTGAAACCGAGTCTCACTAAGTTGCAGAGTGCCTCACTAGTTACCTGAGGCTGGCCGCGAACCCGGATCCCCCTGCCTCAGCCTCCTGAGTAGCTGGGACTACACCTGTGTGCCATTTCACCCGGCTAGGATGATGGGTTTTGGGAAGTTTTCGTCGGGAATACAATTGTGGAAAACTCGAAGAAAACACAAACTGTTTGTACCTGTATGTAAATGTGATGGTAAGAGTGTGCGTCAAACCCTGCATCTGTGCAGTATTTAGAATTTCAGTGCCTGCACTATATGACTGTGGTCTTTATGCAGGCCTGCGTGTAGGACCCCGGAGCACTTCCTAGCTGGACACATGGGAGGAATGGTGTGCCCCCTCTGGGTCACAGATAATATGTAAAATCCTCCGAATGCGTGAGTACTGAGATACTTTGTGTACTGCGTGTGTGGCGTGAGAACGCACAACACACATCAGGGCGTCTGTGCCGGAATGTATGGGCTTCTGTGTATACCAGCCAGTTTGCGAGTTGGGATTGGGTCAAAGGCTGGCTGAGTGCGGAAGACTTGAGGTCCTTTTCCACCGCATAATTACTCTCTCTCTTCCTGCATACCGTCACTGGAGAGCGCCTCCAGGCCGGGGAGGCGCGGGACCCAGCGGAGCCGCATCGGGCGCCCGGGCGCTCCCTCCTCGTGAGCCTCCGGCTCCGCGCTCGGCCCAACCCCAGCGCTGCTGGCGCCAGGCGCCGAGGAGAGCGGCGGGTTTCCAGCCCGCCTGGGGCAGGAAACCAGGACCTCCCTCCGCCACTCCGCCCACCTCCTGCACCTCCGGGACCCGCAGCCCCGCTGGGCTCCCACACAGGTGGAACCCACGGCTCAGATCTAAGCGACCGTCCCCTTCTTCCCTGAACACCTCGGTCCCTTCGTTCACGCCCGAAGAATGTGCATTCTCACGGAAATACACATTCGTGCTCACAGCGCCTGCAGTACCGCAATCGCGTGCATTCCTAGAATTTTACACCTTATTTCCGTCACTCCGGGGCACACGATCCAGCAGCGCGTTTCCACTATCCACTAACTCATTCATCCGTCTGGGGCTCACTTTCCCTAGCTGTGCGGGGAGACAGTTGGCCTTTCCCTCCCTCTGCCTTTGGACTAGGAACTGTGTCCGGCACCTCGGGGGGTGGGGGGTAAGCAGTAGACCATTTTGCACTGAAGGGATAAATAATGAAGTTGCCCTCTAAACAGAGCGCTCAGGATAAACGCTTCTCACCGGTACCTGGGCATCGTTTTGCAGAAAAGGGCACATTTTCCGCCTACCCCAGCTAGGGACGGGACATGCTTGGGAAAGGCTGGGGAGGCTGGCGGGTCCCAGGTCTGTGGACATCTGGGAGGAAGGTCCTGTAACACCAGGTAAGAACCAGCGTTCTCAGCCTGAAGCGAGGCCACCCTGGGAAGACCAGGTTCCCGCTGGAGCCCGGGGAAGACCCCCTGTGGAGCGAATCCCACCGCTGGAGAAGGGCCCTAGCTCGGAGGGGCAGTCGCTGCAACCGCGCCTCTGGGCCGGAGGGCGCCAGCTGCCCCGCACTGCCTCCGGCTCTGCGCGAATCTCCAGGGACACATCGCTCCAGGTCCGGCTGTGGTTCCGGTTGCGGTTCCGGCTGCACGTATTTTTTCTCGAGGTGTGAACTTCTCGGAGCTGGCGCCTTTAGACACTCCAACCTTCTTAAGGGTGACCTGGGTGGAGTGGCCCAGCACACCCTTGCTTCCAGCCTCGCTGTGCAAATCCAGCAGAGAGACATGGGGAGTCCAGCTGGCTAGGCACCTCCAAGCTGCCTCCGAAGCAGCCTGGCCTGTCCGAGCGCGCTTAGACTGAATCAGGCTCCTGCGAGGCGAGAAGAGCCTATTTCAGGCCCTGGAGCCCCCAAAGAAATAAGTGCTCATGGGCTTGGAGTCCTGCCCCCCAACTCCCACACAGGCCTCTTTGCTAAGGCTTTTGCTCTTGGTTAGTAGTCTGCCAGTCTACCAGCGACTAGGTGAGAATTGGCGGGCAGTTTACCACCCACTACACCAGAGTCTCCCTGTCCTTCCAGAAAATGCAGACGACTAACGGCGGGGCAGGGAGGTGTTGGAAAAAACTCTTAGGGGCACGTCTCCTGGGATCAGCAGAGCAGCTGAGCTTTGGACCAGGGGATGCCGGAACTCCCATTCAGAATAACTTGAGAATCTAAAACAAGAACCTCAGCCGGGCGTGGTGGCCCACGCTTGTAATCCCAGTACTTGGGAGGCTGAGACAGGAGGATTGCAGGTTCTTGGCCAGCTTCAGCTACTTAGTGAGGTTCTCTGCAACTTAGTGAGACCCTGTTTCAAAATAAAAAATAAAGAATAGGACTTCGGGTGTAGCTCGGAGGTAAAATGCCCCCGAGCTCAATCCCCAGTACCGCAAAAAATAAATAAATAAAACAAAAATCTCGCTCCCTCCCCCTCCAGTTTTCCTAGATCAAGGGCTCTAGGTGAAGAAGGCCTTCTTTTCCCTTGAGGATTCTAGATGGCTTTTCTTGGATACGCAGGGAGAGGTGGCAGGCTGGAGCTTCGCGTACGAAGCCTCCGCCCTCCCAGGCCCGGAGCCCGCGAAAGGGGGAGGGACAGAGGCGGAGCCAGTTCCCGGTCCCCACCGGCCGCCAGCCGGGAGCCCAGCGGCGCTAGCCCAGCGCCTAGCGTAAAACCTGGGACGCCCCCCCCCTTTCCTCCTCCCCGGCCCCCCTGCCATTGGCTCCGGGGAGACGTTGACATCAAAGCCCGGCCTTATATAAGCCAGACCCAGGCGTGGAGTCCGCAGAAGGGTTAAACGGCCTTTGGGTATCCGCGTCCTCACCGGCGACAGAAACCTGCCAGCGGGCGGCTGGCCGCGCGTGCCCCTTCCACGCTGCCCAGGACTCCGGTGAAGCCGGCGCCCAGCGGTTCGCGGCCCCGGAGCCCACGGGGGGCCCCGGCAGTCGGTGGGTCACATGGGGCGGCGCTAACCGGGCGGCGGGCGCAGGCCGGGAGCCCCTCCACCATGAACCTCGTGGGCAGCTACGCACACCACCACCATCACCACCACCACCACCACCACCCGCACCCCGCGCACCCCATGCTCCACGAGCCCTTTCTCTTTGGCCCGGCTTCGCGCTGTCACCAGGAGCGACCCTACTTCCAGAGCTGGCTGCTGAGCCCCGCGGACGCTGCCCCGGACTTCCCGGCCGGCGGGCCACCACCCACAGCCGCTGTGGCCGCCGCCGCCGCCGCCGCCGCCTATGGTCCGGACACCAGGCCGGGCCAGAGCCCCGGGCGGCTGGAGGCGCTCGGCGGCCGCCTGGGCCGGCGGAAAGGCTCGGGACCCAAGAAGGAGCGGAGACGCACGGAGAGCATTAACAGCGCGTTCGCGGAGCTGCGCGAGTGCATCCCCAACGTGCCGGCGGACACCAAGCTCTCCAAGATCAAGACCCTGCGCCTGGCTACCAGCTACATCGCCTATCTCATGGACGTGCTGGCGAAGGACGCACAGGCCGGCGACCCTGAGGCCTTCAAAGCAGAACTCAAGAAGGCGGACGGGAGCCGCGAGAGCAAACGCAAAAGGGAACTGGTGAGTCCCGGGCCTGCACGCCCCGGCCGGCTCCTGACTCGCGTGCGTGCGGCAGACGCCAGCCTGGGGCCGGGGCGCGTTTTTTGGAGAGGCTATAGCGTGTTCTGAGGCGCTCGCGGCGTGTGATTGTGTGCGTGGAGGGATGTGGATTCATAATTTAATGTCACCTTAATGTGGGGCAAGCGTTTGCAAAAACCGCTTGAACAGATCATCTTAAAACCTTTGGGAAGGGTGCTTAGAGTCCTCTGAGAATCTGTTGAAAGCCTTAGACCTCAAGGACGTGCAAACACCATATATTTCACTTCCAGTTTGGGGGAGTCCTGACTTATCCCTGGACTCTCCTGGAAGTCGGGTTAAGAATGCCAGGTAGAGCTGGGTGTGGTGATCCGTGCGGGCCCAGTAATCCCAGTACTTGGGAGGCCGAGACAGGAGGATCGAAGGTTTCAGGCCAGTCTCTGCAATTTAGTGAGCCCCCATTTCAAAATAAAATTGAGCTGGGGGTGCGCTCAGGTGAAGAAGACCCTTGGGTTCAATCCTCAGTACTCCCCAACCCCCAGGAAAGGCTTGTAGAAGCCCACTGCTTTAAGTTGTTTGCGCATGAATACATGCCTGTGGGCTCAGTTATACTTTCAAAGGGCCTTTCCTAGAGAGAGATAAATCTACATCCATCACAGTATAGACAGGGAAACTGAGGCCCAGAGTGGGACAGAGGATGAAAGGCACCGTCCCCAGGAGTTAGAGTTGGAGGTGGTAAAAAACGTACCAGGCCTCCGATCTGTCCACCACCGCTCCTCCCGGGGGTCTGGTTTGGAAGGCAACCCCTATGGCTTTGTATGTAAACAAACAAGAGCCGCTTTGGGCTTTGGAGGCGGCCATCCCTACCCGGCCTTTCTGGATCCTCTCCCTCGAAGGTGATAGTTTTTGGTGCTCGGTTTTGCTGCCCAGGACTGCGGCAACCTCGGACTGTCCAGGCTGGTGAACGAGTTTCTCCAGGTTGGGATGCTGGGGCCGGCGGCGCGGTGGAGCTGAGGGCTTCGTTGGGTTTGATCCCTTCCAAGGGGCCTTGGGTAAAACAGGGAAAGCTCGCTTGAGGATTGCGGGAAAGACCGGCATGGCATCTCCAAGCCGACACCCTGGGCCGGGGAGTCGGAAGTAGTGGTTGGGCCGATCTTGATTTTGCACGCCGCTAGCTCGGCAGCTTCTTGTAGCGCCTCAGGGTTCCTGCTAGGGAGGCCGGGAAGGAAGATGAGCTAGGGCAGGCCCCAGACCGGCTCCTTCCTCCTCCGCCTGAGCCCAGAGGCTTCCAGCGCCAGATTGAGCAGACCCAATCCAGTATCCAAACCAGATGCGAAACTCGTTGGAAAGCCGTGAAGGGGGGGACAGGTCTTGAGCCAGTCAAGGTTGACGCCCAGCCTTCCCATTCCAAACCTCTGGTTCTCCCCTGGGCTCCCGAAAGCCAAACCCTTGCACCTCGGTTTCTCCAAACACCACCGAAATCTCATTACCAGCCTTTCCAACGCTACCCAGCCCTTCCCGGATCCCAGGAACTGGGCGCATAAAGGCAGATTTATGAGCCTGTTTGCCTATTTTGCAAACAGAAATTCGTCACTTATTTAAAAAAAAAAAAAAAACTCTTAGCTACCGATCCCGACACCCCAACCCACTCCGAGCCAGGAGATCAGAGCAGAATAATTGAAACCTGTGTCTCTCGCCTCTTTTCTTCTGTGTCCTTTAACAGCTGCAGCAGGAAGCTTTTCCTCCGGCCCTGGGCCCAGGCGAGAAGAGAATTAAAGGCCGTACCGGCTGGCCGCAGCAAGTTTGGGCGCTGGAGTTAAACCAGTGAGCCGAGGCCGGCGCCGAGGACCTGGCCACGGCGGGCCGACCCGGGAGACCCGGGAGGAGGAGGAGGAGGAGGGTGGCGGCGCAGGCCCGGCTCCGGTTCCGGCGGCTCGCAAGAGCGCAACGCTCGGCGCCTCTGAGGGCGAGGGCGAGTCGTCACACTCGGATCGCACGTGCAATGAATGCCATTTGGAACTGTTTAAAATACGTACAGAGAAAGAAGTTTATTACCCATACTCACCTCCTCTAGCGGAGGGCGGCTCTCGGAGGCGCGGGGCCGGAGGGAGGGACGGCGGACTCGCCCCGGTGGGTCGAATCCGGAGCTCGGCTCTCCCCTAGAGATCCCCCCGCTTCCCCTCTCAGCTTTGCCACGGAATTCCCAGACGCCTTCTCAAATTAAAATGCAATAAAGAGGACTGATGAATAGCTTTCCGTCCTTTTTGGAAAGAGAGCCCCAAAGCTGGAAGATGGAGCCTTTGCCTTCCCTACTTCTTTTAAAACAGTAATGTTTTCCTTTTGTCTCGATTGCTGACAACTTCCTACCTAGTTCTAAGGGGGAACGAACTCCTTTTCTTTCTCCCTTTTTTTTCTCTTTTGCTCTTTTTTCTAAACAAAAACTTCCCCTTACATTGCAAAGTTTTTATGTATTTAAACTACCTACTATGCCTGTGGTACTCAGGTGATCATCTTCCCGTCCCTACCCCTTTTCTACCTCAGATCCGGGTGACCACTCACTGCCCCCCTCCCTTTGCCAAACCAGTATCTATGCTCTTGACTTAATAATAATAATAATAATAATAATAATAATAATAATAATAATAAAAAGTTTCCCGAACCCCTCGGAAGCCAGTGTGCCGTCTCTGGGCGAGGACCCCTCTCCAGGGTTTCTGCTAGGTGGAAAGTCGGAGTGTCCCTTCTTCTCCTCCGATAAATACCTAAAGAAACTGCAGATCAAGTCGAGGGAAGCAGGCAGTTAAAGCATTTCTTCCTGGAATGAAGAATAAAGGTCCTAGACTTTAACAGGAGGACGGGAGAACTTAAGTGAACTGGGAGAACCAGGAACTGGAAGCGAATCCCACCTAGGGATTTATCTGGGTGGCCGATGGCAGGCTGGTGTGCGTGCTGGTGTCTTAACAGGAGGGAAGGGAGGGCCAGCCTATCACCTGAACAAGCCCAAAGGGCTTCCTAGCAGGGTAGTTTGGAAGAGGGGGATCTGCTGGGGATACCCGCATGTGTGCGAAATTCCGAACATACAGGTGGCCCAGGGATGGGGCAGCCACGAACCCGCGCACACACACACAGACCCCATGACCCCGCAGGTCTTAGGAGGGTTTGCTTAACACAGCTCCAAGCCCGCAATAGGACTCCTAACCAGTTGTAGCAACTATTATTACCTATTTGCAGACAATAAGCTGGTGAGTGTTTCTGTCTAAATGGAAACATTCAAACTCCCCAGCCAGGGAGCACTCACCAAGTATTTGTGAGAGCATATGGATTTGTGCGAAGTGCTGGGGTGTGTGTTGCCGGCACTATTGTGTCCTGGACAGGTAGGGGGTGCAGTTGTGCAGGGGAGGGCTTGCGTGTACCCTCCCACAGGCCGTTTGCACGTCCGTGAATGATAATCGCAATGCACAATTCGTTTTATTTGCGCGCAACCGTGTGCCAAGCGCTTTTCTGTCTCCAAGCAGCGAGCCCACGTTTGCCCCGGGAGCGCAGCTCGGTACAGCTAGCTGGGGCCCCCCGGTGCTCGCTGCGAAGGAGGCGGGAAGAAAGGCTCGGGTCTCGGCTAGGGACGAGAAGGGAGCCCCCGGGCAGGGCCTGGCCAGGCCCCAGGCGTGACCCAGGCGCCTCGTCCAGGCATGGGGTGACGAGGGGGGGGGGCCCATTAGTCTTGGCTGTAAACGCCGAAGCTGGAGCTACGAGGCCACGCGGGCCTTTTCCGGACGCGGAGGGGTTAATAAAAGGTGTTTTATGGGCGCGAGGAAACGGCGGGGGAGGTGTGAGCTTCTCCCAACTCTCGCCCCCCTACTTTTTTCTTTTTTTCCCCCCCTTCGCCACCCGCCGCCAGATCAAACAGGCCGGCGATTTAACTAGAGCAACACCTCGCGGTAATGAGGCCGCCGGAGGCCCCACGGGCCCTGGGGGAAGCGTAGAGAGGAAAGCCAAGGGTTCTTTTTATTACTTTTTAACCTTTCTAGGAGCTGGGGGTCCTTTTGGAAATTCTGGCGCGCGCGGGGGAAGCCAAGGTCCCGGGAGCCAGGGGA
>PVLC010033408.1:0-17507 GCA_004027655.1 Graphiurus murinus | reverse complement strand
TGGGGGGGCTCATGAGTAGTTCTGTGCAGGCCCTGCGGACTCTCCCCAGACCCGACCCCAGGGATAGTCCCCGGGCCCCAAAGGCAGGACTCCATCCAACACCCAGGAACGTTAGTGCATTTCCAGCACTCGGCCCCGGTCCAAGAGCACCCCCAGTCCCGGCCAGCAGGGAGTGGCTGCAGGCCGCCAGAGAGCGTGGCCCCACCCGGGCCCTGTGCCGATCGGCGGATGTTGAGTGAAAAGCAAACAGATAAGGCTGGCCAGACGCGGGGCTCAGGTCCCCCGGGCTGCTCAGGCTGCACCCCGGTGAAACACGGCTCAGGCTAGGTTATCTGGGGTGCCTGCGGCTCTCCAGGGGAGTGTGGGGTTTGTCCTCTGCTGGGGGCGGGGGTAGGGGTGGGGGGGGCACTGGGTCATGTCTGTGTGACCTGGAAGACGGTGGTCAGGTGGTGGTGGGTGTCAAGATTGGGCTGGGGGACACAGGCTACCTCTCCCTTGGGAGTCCTCAGTCCTCATTATGGGGTGGGGGATCCCCAGATGCGAGCCAGAGCTGGGGGTGCCTGGCAGCCCAGGGCTGGAGGGAGGGCTGCAGGACTCCCCAGGGAGCCAGGACAGGGAGGGCGAGGCCAGGGCTAGCTGTCAGCAGGAGTCACAGGGTGTTTGGAGCTTGGAGCCAGCTGGGAGCAGTGGGTAAACTGAGGACCAAGCACGCGGGGCAGGGGCAGGGAAGGGCCCCCGAGCTGATTGGAGGGTAAAGGAGGTGTGTGCTGGCTCTGCTTGCAGGGCGGTGAGTGGTCTCAAGAGCAACCGGGCCACAGATTCTACAGAGAGTTTGGGGAAAGTGGTGGACTCTCCCCAGGAGCCCAGGTGCCCCAGCCAGGCTGGAGTGGACCTCAGGAGCCCAAGGCCCGGCCCAGGTGGCAGGAAGGGGCGCAGGCAGGCAGGTGAGGGGCAGGGCTGGGGTTGGAAGGTCCCAGTTGACCCTGGCATTTCTGGGCGCGGCCTGTGAGGGCTGAGGGCCTCACCCCAGGCTCAGGGTGCAAGCAGCAGGGCTCTCTGGGAAACTTTGGTAAATTGAAGGTATATATATATATATATATATATATATTTTTTTTTTTTTTTTTTCAGTACTGGGGATTGAACTCAGGGGCGTTCTACCTCCGAGCTATACCCCCATGCCCTATTTTTTATTCTTTATTTTGAAACCGAGTCTCACTAAGTTGCTGAGTGCCTCACTAGGTAGCTGAGGCTGGCCGCGAACCCGGATCCTTCCGTCTCAGCCTCCCGAATGCTGGGATTACAAGCGTGCACCACCACGCCCGGCTGGTATATATTTTTTTTTAAATGTGCTTTTATTGGTGCATTACGGTCTCACATCATAATGTAATAATGTATATCATGTTGACACTGACATACATGCACAGAGCCTGAAGGTCTATTTTGAAACCCAAATGTGCCTACTAAAACAATAAAGAGTTATAGAAAAAAAAAAAGAGATACAATCAAATCACACACACACACACACACACACACACACACACACACACACACTTCAAAAGATGCCCCCAAAGAGAAAAAGGAAACCAAGGGCAGATGGAAGAAATGGAGACGAAAGAGTGGGCGGCAGACTTTAGCTCGGCCATGCCAATAATTCCGTCCAGTGAAACGCAATGGGCTGTCAGATTGCATTAAAAGCAAGCCCACCTCGATAGGCTTCTGGAGTCCTGGGGACTTCGGGGCTCTGGCCTCTCCCACCCAAGGTCAGGGTCCAACCTGGCCTTGGTGTGGCCCCCCTGGGCCTGTGGATGGGTGGGGCCGCTCCCAGGAGGCTGGCTCACGTGGAGCCTGGCTCGTGACCCCCGCCCCGATGGTCACTTGGGTCGTCCTAGCTCGGGTCTTCCACAGGTAAGCCCTCGAGAACACCAGGACTCTCAGCTCCCAGGCAGCGGGACGACAGGCGTGCACCACCGAGCTGGGCTGGGTAGAACGTTTTTTTTTTTTTTTTTTTTTTTTTTGGCGGTATTGGGGATTGAACTCAGGGGCATTCTACCTCCGAGCTATACCCCCAGCCCTGTTTTTTATTCTTTATTTTGAAACTGAGTCTCACTAAGTTGCGGAGTGCCTCACTAGGTAGCTGAGGCTGGCCGCGAACCCGGATCCTCCGATATCAGCCTCCCAAATGCTGGGATTACAAGCGTGCGCCACCACGCCGGCTGTGGGTAGAACGTTTTATCTGCCCATGCGACTGCTGTTCCTGGCGCTGTGGTTGCTTTTGGGTAGATCTGTGCTTTTGCTGGACTCTTTCCTTCCCTCGAAGGGCTGCCGTTACCGTTCTTGGTGACGCACAGTGCCACAGCGGCAGGTCTGAAAGCACCGTCGTGTGCCTTGCTTGGGGGCTGCTTTTCCTTTCGAGCTCCGATGGCGTAGCTCTGCCGGCCTCTGCCTCGAGAGGCTCCTGACCAGAGCGGTCTGCTGCCCTGTTCCGTGTGCTCCCTTCACTAGCAGTGCTCCCCCCCACCCCTGCTTGTTTTATTTTATTATTTTTGTACTGGGGATTGAATCCGGGGCATTCTGCCTCTGAGCTACACCCCCACCCTTATTTTATTTTTCTTTATTTTTTGGCAGTACTGGGTTGAACCCAGGAGCATTCTACCTCTGAGCTACACCCCCAGCCCTATTTTTTATTTATTTTGGAACAGGGTCTCACTAAGTTGCAGAGGGCCTCACTAAGTAGCTGAGGCTGGCCACGAACCCGCCATCCTCCTGTCTCAGCCTCCCAAGTACTGGGATTACAGGTGTGCGGCAGCACCCCAGCCTAGGGCCTGAACGCACTGGGCCTCCCTGACCACAGTCTCTCCTGGGGCAGCTCTCTCCTTGCCAGAGCCCTGTGGGCTGCAGACTCCCCCGGCTCCCCTCCCGGCACTGGGTCCTGGGAGCTCTTGGTGGGGATTTGGGGTGAGTGCGGGGCTGTCTCCTGTCTGCTGCGGACGATACATCTGAGTGTCCCCCAAATCCATGTGCTGAAATCCTCTCGCCCAGCCTGCGGTGGAGGAGGGGGACTTTGGGTGTGTGTGTGAAAGGTTCCACGGGGCTCTGCCTTCAGGAAGAGCATCGGCCAGCGCTGTATAAGAGGCCCCAGAGAGCTCCCGCCGCCATGTGGGGCGCAGCAGGGCGGCACCGACTGCGAACCAGGGAGCCTCACCGGACCCGGGATCTGGCACGCCACGGTCCCGCGTGTAGCTCTGGGAAGCAGGCTCTGCGGCGGATAAGCGCCTGGTCTGCGCCGCCTGGCTGCAGCTGCCTCCTGGTGTGTGTGTGTGTGTGTGTGTGTGTATGGGGGGAGTGCTTTATCACTGGTCTACGCCCTCAGCTCTTTTGATTTTTGATGGGAGACAGGGTCTCACTAAATTGACCAGGATGGCCTTGAACTTGCAATCCTCCTGCCTCAGTCTCCCGAGTAGCTGGCATTACGGGCATGGGCCATCTTGCCCAGCTAGTCTCTTATATGTTTTATTCTTGACCATTGTGGCTTCAGGCAGTGCGAGGTTGCATGGCTATCCTGAGGGGGCTCAGGCTGGGGGTGGGCCTGAGGGCCATGGAAGGAGGGGACCGTGCCCCCACCCCCACAGGGGGACACCAGCGTAGGCACGCCCACACCTCCCACACATCCTGCTCACACTCACGTATACACTCACACAGGGCTCCTGCCTGCCCTGGGGCACACAACACACATGTGCGCACAAGCACAGACACACATGCACGGACACACATGCACGGACACACATGTACACATGCATCTATGTACACACACACACACACACACACGCACGCTTTCTTGGGTTGTCAAGGTGTTCACACTACAGAGCACAGATTTCACCCTGTGGCCCCGTGAGTTCACACGCACTCACACACCTGCACCCCCAGCTGTGTCCCGTTCACCCCCCATCTGTTCTAGAACGTCCCTCAGGTGCAGTCCCCGGGGTGACTGACAGAGGGCACACCTGCGGAGCCCACACGTAAGCGCTCCAGGATGTGGAGAGGGCGCCACCTGCTGGCAGCCTCCGGAACCTTCCACAGCTGCTGCACCTGCGGCCTGCGGGGTTCCTAGGGCTGCCGCAGGTGGCCAGGGAAGCCGTGACTTCAGGGAGGAAAACCCAAGCTGGACGGTGGGTGAGGAGCCTTGCCCGGCGCCGTCTCTGCCAGCCTCGCAGGAGCTGCGCAGGACGGCTCCCTGGGACCCCCAAGGGCTTCGGGGAGGGGTGCTCAGCGGCCCTGACCCCAGTCTCAGGGCTCCCCGGTTCTTGTGGGGACCTCCATTCCTGTTCACTTTCAGAAAGGGGCCGCACCCTAGACTCAGGAGGGTGTGCTGTGGGGCTGGGCCGGGCGGGCTGGCTTCACACCCTGGGAACTAGGGGCTCCCCCGTGTCTGGAACCCCGTGAGGCATGCTGGCTTTTGACACTCCAATGCCTTCACCACCTGAGTCTTTCTGCTTCTCCCCACCCGCCTGCTCCCTGACACCCCCCTGGCCAGCCCCAGCCCCAACCCACAGGCCCCACGTTGGCCCCACGAGGGGCGGGGGGCTTCTGTGCTCTCGCTGGGCCCCAGGCCTGGGCAGGGCACTGGGCTTCCCAAGAAACAGGGGTCCCAGCCAGGCATGCGGATTCCCAGGCAACCAGGGGCGTCCGAGGGGCAGGTCACCCCACCCCCGCAAGTCACGGGCATCGCGCAGACCCCTTCTTGCAGCCCCGGCCAGCCAGTGTGCCCCTGAGAGCCGACCCCATGCACTGCCAGGACCTTGGCTGCTTCCGTCCCCGCCCTGCAGCGCCCCGCCCCTGCGCGTGGTCAGTGTCTGGGGTGACCTCCCTGGACGCACCTCCTCTCCAGCAGCAGGGACTGCGGCCCCCGGGAGCCTGCTGGTGGCCAGAGGGCGCAGGCAGGGCCCGGGGGGTGTGGGCACGGGAACCCCAGAAAGAGCGGTGTGGCGTCTGCCGCCAGCCATGTGCATTGCTGAGCGCCAACTGCATGCAGAGCGCTCAAGGCCCGGAGCAGACGGCCAGCCACAGCGGCCAGTGAGTGCCATGGCCCCTGCGCTCAGTGGCTGTCCTGGGCACCGGGCTCTGCTGTGGGCAGCCAGCGCCTGCCCTGGCTGAGGGCAGCTAGTCCCCCTGGCGACCGCCCAGCCCTGGTGGACGGGAGTGGTTGACAGGGTGTGGCCGGTGTTCCCTTCCTGGGACAAGGTCTGGGGACGGCCCCTGTTCCTCAGAGCCAGGAGGTGCCTTGGCCGGTGCTGCCCCTGTGTCTCCTGGGGTGGACGGTCTGTTCCTCCAGTGGACCCGGGGCTGTCCAGGGTCTTCACAGCTCACCCAGCCCACCCCGCCCCAAATTCCTTCCTCACACCACCCCCCGGCCCAGCACACCGGCCCCCGGAGCCTTAACCTACCTCCCTGCCCGAAGCCCCCGGCAGCCTCAAGACTCACCCTGCAGACCCTGCGCCCCAACTCCCTGTCCTCGGCTGACTTAATACGCAGGGCCTGGGCTGTTCCCCACTGAGGCTGCACCCCACAGCGCAGAGGGACACACACAGGGGGGGCTCCAGCCCCTCTGGCCATGCCTGTGCTCCCTGTCTGTCTACCCCGGGCCGGAGGGCGCCCAAGCAGCCACGGTGTGGGAGGGACTGTGGGGGGCCAGGGCTCTTTACTGCCCCCGCTCCGCCCCATGCCCAGCAGCTCCCACGCTGCCCGTGTCTCCCTGCCTGCTGGGTCTCTAGGCTTGGAGGTGGGGAGGTCCCGGGTCCCTCCTGCCCCCCGCCGGTTCCCGGGAGATGCGTCAGGAGGAAGGGAGGTGGCGCTGGACCTGCGCCCGCAACAGGACCTGGCCATAAACCGATGGGGTGAGGCTGAGGCTAGATGGCTGACCCTCCTGGTGGACTTTCCTCCCGGCCTGGCCCGCAGCTGTCGGCCCTTCCCAGGAATTTGCCTCCGTGTTTGTTCCTTGAAGGAGCTGCGAGTCTGTGGACCTGGGGGGGCACGCCTGCTCCCCCTCCTGCCGCACCCACCCCTCCAGCAGCGGGCACAGGCCTGGAGGGGATGCCAGTGGCCGGCGGAAAGGCGGGGGGCTCTGAGAGGGCAGGGCGCAGAGGCTGGGTTCTGCCAGGGACGGAGGAAGGGAGTGGTTCCGGAGAGCCAGGGATTTCCATGGGCCAGAGGCTGAGCGGGCTCGGGACGTTCCCCCAGCTCCCACCGGCTGCTCTTGGCCCTGGTGCTACCCCGGGCGACACTAGCGCCCTCCAGAAGACGAGTGGACTGCGCCCCCTCTGGCCAGGCCCTCGGTGCCCTGAGGACCCCTCCAGGGGCGGCCGTGGGGGGCTCTGAACTGTTCTCACAGCAAGCCGGAGAAGTGATTTTTCTTTTTTCCCTTGTGGGTGGGGTGCAGGCCTGGTGTGCGGGAGCCAGCGCCAAGCACTTGGCCCCCAGCCCGTTCAGGCTGGCACAGACCCCTCCTCCAGGTGTCCATGGCGGGGCGGGGGAGGGGCAAGGGTCAGAGGAAGGTGGCTATCTGGGCAGCTCAGCAAACACCACTAACTTTTCACACTTGCCTGGGCCCTGGGGCATGAGTGGACCGTGGCGGGCGCACACGGGGCGTGGGGAGAGCTGGTGCCGTGGCCCCCGCTGCGGCTGGGCTGACGCTCCCCTCTGCTGCCTGGGAGGGCGCCCGTCAACGTGGCCCTTGTTCTGACCCAGTGTCGGGCCATGGAGGATGACCGGGGCCAGGCCGCCGCGTGAGTGCGCACTGTCCAGTGGACATAGACTCCTGGAGCCCACGCTGTCTGCGTCCACCAGGCTCGGCCCGAGTTAGCAACCCAAGTGCCCTGCACTGCGCATAGAAGCAGCTATGGTAGGAAGACCAGTGAGGCTGTGCACACCACGAACAGGGAGGCCCCCAAATCCCGCCGGGGAAAGAGCCACTCCCCAAGGGGCATGGGGACCCCTGGGTGAAGGTCACCTCCTCTGCATCCTTTACCCACGGCGACAAGGGTGTGGGGGGTGCAGCGGGAGCCCAGATCCCAGCCGGCAGCCTGGTGTCAGGATTTGCAAAAACTGTAGTAACCGCTCTACTGGCTGACTCTTTTTCTTCCGAAAAATACGATTGTTTTTCATGGAAGTGTCAGTTATGTTAGTGTGCAATGAGTTTGTCATCATGACTTGGAGTTTTCTGCTTCAGTGCCCAGCCTGCTAGCTGGGGTCGATCTCACCATGCCCAAGAAGCTTCCGGTCCTCCATACCCGCTGCGGGAGGCGGAAGAGCCCGGGACAGCCTGTCTGTCTCGGGGGAGGACGGCCCCGCTGGGGCACCCCTCTTGCCAACGGGAATGGGGAGCCCTCACTGATACCTTCTTGGGGGCTCCCACCTGGGGGAGCCATGAGGTCACCCCGAGATCACCCCAGGGGGGCTTGGCCACCAGGACCTCTTGTCTATTTGCTATCTGAAATGATTTCTCTTTAAAAAAATTAAATGAGGAGCCGGGTGTGGTGGCGCACGCTTGTAATCCCAGCATTCGGGAGGCTGAGACCGGAGGATCCAGGTTCGAGGCCAGCCTCAGCTACCTAGTGAGGCACGCTGCAACTTAGTGAGAACCGGTTTCAAAATAAAGAATTAAAAATAGGGCTGGGGTGTAGCTCAGAGGTAGAATGTCCCTGAGTTCAATCCTCAGTACCGCAAAAAAAAAAAAAAAAAAAAAAAAAAGAAAAAATTAAATGAGTTACTTAATTAATTCATTTGTTTTTGTTGCGGTTAGAACCCAGGGCCTCCCTCACACAAGTGCTCTGCCACTGAGCTACACCCCCAGCCCCACAAAATTTTATTTTATTTTATTTATTTATTTTTTGTGGTACTGGGGATTGAACTCAGGGGCATTCTACCTCCGAGCTATACTCCCAGCCCTATTTTTTATTCTTTATTTTTGAAACAGGGTCTCACTAAGTTGCGGAGTGCCTCACTAGGTAGCTGAGGCTGGCCGAGAACCCGGATCCTCTGGTCTCAGCCTCCTGAATGCTGGGATTACAAGCGTGCTATACCACGCCCGGCTAAAATTTTATTTTTTATAGTGATAAAAGTAAACATGACATAAAACTTATCATTTTAATTATTCTTTTTTTTAAGTACTGGAGATGGAACCCAGAGTGTTCTACCGCTGAGCTCTGCCGCAGCCCTTTTTATTTTATGTTGAGTCAGGGTCTTGCCCAGTCGCCCAGGCGGGCCTGGAACTCATGATCCTCCCGTCCCGGCTTCCTGAGTGCCGGTGTGCGCCTCTGCACCAGCTCCTTCTTAACCTGTGTAAGCCCACGGCTGGGAGGCGTCGGGCTCGTCCACACTGCACGCAGCCGTCGGTAACGTCTGCCTTCAGACTATCCTCATCATGCCAAAGCGAGACTCCGCGCCCTTGCACCCCTCCTGCACTCCTCCCTAAGCACCTGACGACTCTGGGGACGTCACGTGAGCGGAGTCACAGCACTTGTCCCTTGGTGTCTGGCTTTGAAGTTCACCCATGCCGTGTCAGAATGGCCTTCCTTTTCACTTATTTTTTTGTACTGGGGATTGAACCCAGGGGGATTCTACCTCAGGGCTCCACCCCCAGCACTATTTTACTCTCTTTTTTTTTTAGTTTGAAACAGGTTGCTAAGAGTCTCACTAAGTTGCTGAAGCTGGCTTTGCACCCACGATCCTCCTGTCTCAGCCTCCCAAGTTCTAGTATTACAGGTGTGCACCACCATGCCCGGCTTCCCTCTTTTTTTTTTTTTTTTTTTTTTTGCGGTACTAGGAATTGAACTCAGGGGCGTTCTACCTCCGAGCTATACCCCCAGCCCTATTTTTTTTTTATTCTTTATTTTGAAACCGGGTCTCACTAAGTTGTGGAGTGCCTCACTAGGTAGCTGAGGCTGCCGTGAACCCGGATCCTCCGGTCTCAGCCTCCCGAATGCTGGGATTACAAGCGTGTGCCACCACGCCCGGCTGGCTTCCCTCTTTTTTAAGGATGAGTAATATTCCACTGTATGTATGACCATGTTTTGTCTGTCCATTCAGTGGTCAATGGACACTTAAATTGCTTCCACGTTTTGGCAATTGTAGATATTGCTGCTGTGAAGACAGGTGTGCAAATATCTGTGTCCCTATTTTCAACTCTTTGGGGCAAGCCAGGTGTGGTGCACGCTTGTAATCCCAGTACTTGGGAGGCTGAGACTGGAGGATCACAGGTTTGTGGCCAGCCTCAGCTACTTAGTGAGCCCCTCTGCAGCTTAGTGAGACCCTGTTTCAAAATAGAGGTAAAATAGGGCTGGGGGTGTAGCTTGGAGATAGAATGCCCATGGGTTCAATTCTTAATACTGCAAAAAACAAAACAAAACAAAAACAAAAATACCAAAAACCAAAAAACCCACCACCACCACCAAAACAATTCTTTGGGGCATATACCCAGAGTGGAATTGCTGGATTATATGGTAAATCTTTGCTTAACTGTTTGAAGAACCATCATTTTTTTTTTTTTTGGTACTGGGGATGGAACCAGGGGTTTTCTACCTTGAGTTACACCCCACCCCTTTTTATTTTTTATTTTGAAATAGGGTCTCACTAGGTTGTTGAGAGTCTCACTAAGTTGCTGAGGCTGGCCTTAAGCCTGCGATCCTCCTACCTCGGGCCTCCCAAGTACTGGGATCATAGGCCTGCACCACCACACCTGGCTTCTATGCAGTTTCCATAGCAACTGCACCACCTTCGTTTCCACTGATAGAGTACAGAGTTCCCATCTCTCTGTCCTCAGCATCATGTGCTGTTCTCTATTTATTTATTTTGATCATAGCCAGCCTCATGGTTGTGACCTGTGGTTTGGGGTCCACCCTTGGAGGGTCCCTGGAGCTTGGCCTGACTGCTCGGCATCTGAGGCAGGTCTGCAGCCCAGGCCCTGCTCATTGTCCCTCAGGTGTGACCGCTAATCACCCCCACCTTCTTCGGGGAGCCTTGTCCCTGGCTCCCCTCTGGTCAGAGGCCAAGGGAGCCTGAACCGTGCCCACCCAAGGGCCCTGCCGAGGGGCCTGGGTGTGCTGAGGTCTTGGTCCCTAAAGAACACCCCGAGCCGGAGCCGAGGCCCGAGTGTGGCCGGGAGAGGCGGCCGGGGTGCAGGGGTCTCGCTGCCTCCCCCAACTCGTCTCAAGCGGCTCCCCTGGGCGCCCAGTCCCACCCCTTGGGCTGGTCGCTGGAGGAGACTGCCGCACAGGCCCACGCTGACGTCCCTGTTTATGGTTCTCTTCCTTTATTGCGCTGTTTAACTTTATTAAGTGGGGCCAGGTGTTTACGGTCTGGGCCAACAGCCCGGCCCTTTCCATCTACTCTGTGACGCTGGCGGCTCTGCCTGCGGCCCTGCGGCCCAGGAGCCCTTATCTCAGGCCGCGAGCCCCGGGGGATGCCAGGCACGGCATGTGTTCCATATAACGCTGAAGCTGGAGCCGGGCATGGAATCCCAGTACTTGGGAGGCTGAGACAGGAGGATCGCAGGTTCGAAGCCTGTCTCATCGACTTAGTGTGCGAGATCCTGTTTCAAAATAAGAAGTGACTAGGTCTAGGGGTGTCAGCTCGGAGGTAGAATGCCCCTGGGTTCCATCCCCAGTACTACAAAACAAACAAATAAATAAAGCTGAAGATGATCATTGTAGAAACTGGAAATACCGGAGAGTGAGTAGAAGAAAAAATGCCACCCCGTGCTGTCCCCAAAGCCCCTGGACGCTCTGCCGCCTGCCCCTCCTGTGCAGAGTGAGTGGTGTGGACGGCCTTGAGGCCTTTCTCAGAGACAATTCTGTGCCCCTCTTCTTTCCATCAAATAGCATTTCGGCTGGGTCTGGTGGTGCACATCTGTAATCCTAGTCCTTGGGAGGCTGAGACAGGAGGGTCACAGGTTCAAGGCCAGCCTCAGCAACCTAGTGAGATCCTGTTTCAAAATAAAAAATAAAATAGGGCTGGGGAATGTAGCTTGGAGGTAGAGCAGTCCTGGGTTCAATTCCTAGGAAACACACACACACACACACACACACACACACACACACAGACACACGAAGAGGGACGCTCTGTCTCCTCATCCTACACCGAGGTCCCAGGGCGGCAGTCTGGTCCGTGGGCAGTACGGTTAGGGTCCCACCCTGCTGGGGGCCCGCGTAGTGGCTGCATCGTGGGGAGGAACAGGCTCCCCATGAGGGGTTAATGGTGGCCAGAGCAAGATCCTGTTTGTGAACCCTATTTCTGCAGGCACACACAATTATCCTGGTTATTACCTCCGATTGCTTTATAGCCTCTTTCCCCAGCGGTATGAGAGGGGAAATTAAGCGAAACATTAAGGATTCCCCGGGACACGAGTTCCGTGGCGGAACTTTCCGCTGCACAGCTGCATAGCTCTTTATCCGTCCGGGCCGTTGGCGGGACAGCTGGGCAGTGGCGTTGGGGAAATTGTCAGGCCGTCTCTGGCCGCTTCGGGAGGGATTCCATTAGAGACACTCGGATCCTGTCACTGCCGCCGGGCCAGCTGGAGCACTCGCTGCCCTGCTCCCTTGGCAGAACATTCTAGAAACGGCCTCCTGGAGTCCGTTGGGGAGTGAGGGGCAGCGGCTACCTTGCCTTACTTTGGATTTCCTCGAGACTGACCTCACGAGTGTTTGGGAGGTGCCTTTGGCCTCTGGGCGAGCAGCCCTCAGGCCCCTTTGGGAGTGGAGGAGGCAGAGACAGGGCCACCTCTGCGGGGTTACACCAGACCAGCGTGCGTCAGAACTGGGCTGCGCAGAGGCGGCCTGGGCCGAAGCTCCTGGGTCTCCACCTTCCCTGGGACACAGCGAGCCTGGGGTCTCCCGGAATCCAGGCCAGGTCAGAGCGGGGGCTGTGGCTGCCCAGCTCCACAACACACAGCTGTCCTGACAGAGGCCGCAGGCCCTGCGGGGAAGGCAGGGGAGAGACAAATCCGATAAACTTCCAGTAGTGCCCTAGGGTCCTTCCTCGAGGAACCTGACTCCCCTCTGTCCTCCTCCGAGCTCACCGGTGGCCATGGGGGCGGCGCTGGCAGCTTTCCACCGGGCCCTCACCTCCTGCTTCTCTGTCCGGACGCCCCCTTCTGCGAGCACAGCGCTGGCTGAGGCTTCAGCGGGCCGGCTGGGGTGCTGCTGGCGTCTGGCCTGGGGACAGCTCTTAGCTGCGGCCTCTGGGCTAGCGCCCCTTGGGCCCCTTTGGGAGTGGGTCGGCCATCAGCTCCCCATCCTGTCAGGACAACCGTAGGAGCTGATGTGTGCAGATGTTGGGGGGCCCCATGGCCCCGGAGCGCGCACCCTGTATCCTCCATTCGTGCCTCACCCCACGCTCACTTGCCACTGCTCCTTGGGATTGCATCTCTGGAGTGACCCAAGAGGGGACACGGTGACCCAGCCTCCATGTCCTACTGGGGGCCCCGACACTCCTGGGCCAGCTGTTTCTCCTCTGCACAGGAGAGGAGGCAGGCAGAGGAGAGCAAAGGGGCCGCCTCCCTTGCACCCCATGCCTGGAGCAATGCACACCCCCAGTCTGAGCAGCTGTGCGGCGGCCCCCTCTGAGGCCTGGGCTCCGGTAACCTCACCTCCTCCCTGTTGTTCCCCGGGAACTGGGGTCGTGGGTATGCCAGGAGTTACCGGTGCCTGGGTTACTCCCCCTCCCTCTCGGGTCCTTCATCTCTCAGCCTTCCTAACAATCCCCTGAGCTAAATCCTCACCATTTGTGACGCTTGGCCCAGCTAAGTGCCTCCAACTTGAAGGATGTCCCACGGAGCTTGTGTGTGGAGTTTCGGGACACGGTGCCGGGTGGTAGGAGGCCACTGCCTCCCGTGCAGGTTCCCCATGCATCCGTACAACCATTCCATAAACCTAAAGTTATTCCACAGTGAGAAGTTTGTTAGTACAGATGTTATGGAAAGGAGGCTGGGGGTTCCTCAAGAATTAAAAACAGACATACCTCTAATCTCCGTACTTGGGAGGTTGAGACAGGATGATTGTAGGTTTGAGGCCAGCCTTAGAAACCTTGTTTCAATAGAAAGAAAAAAGGCTGTGGCTGTGTCTTGGAGGTAGAATGCCCCTGGCTTCAACCCCTAATACTAAAACAAAACAAAACAAAAAAAACCAATAACAATAAAACCCCCCAGAACTACCATATGCTCCCGCTATCCCAGTACTGGGTATACAAACTGTTATAGTTTGGCTATAAAATGTCTCCCAGAAGTCAAGCCCTGTGGCACACCCTATAATCTCAGAACTTGGGAGGCTGGGACAAGAGGATCACAGGTTTGAGGCTAATCTCAACAATTAAGCAAAATCCTGTTTAAAAAAAAAAAAAAAGCAAAAAGGGCTAGGATGTGGCTCAGTGGTAAAGCGCCCCTGGATTCAATCCCCAGAATCACACACACACACACATACTCACTCACACACTCATACACACTCACACACACACACATACACACACACTCACACACACACACACTCACACACACACATACACACTCACACACACATACACACACATGCATACACACTCTCACACACACTCACACACACTCTCACACACACACACTTCATCCCTCAGAGAAGCTCATGTGTTGGGCTATGAAGCCAGGTCTGGAGATGGAGCCCCGTCAGGAACTGTATCTCTCCTTTCTACCCTCTTGCTCCTTTCTGCTTCCTGGCCATCATGAAGCAAGAGTAGCGTTTTCTCCTCTGCCATGTCCTAAAACTCTGCCGCTGAGCTGTTTCTGTCTTGGAGCCAGCCAAGAATGGACTGAGACCTCTAAAACCGTGAGCTAAGAAAGCTTTCTTCTAAGTTGTGTGTTTTGGTCACAGTGATGAAAAAGCTGACTAAAATAGAAATTGGTTCCAGAAGTGGGGTTTGCGGGGTGACACACCTGACGATATCGCACAGAGGATTTTTGGAACTGGTTGGTGGGAGGAGTTTGGAAAGATCTGGAGATGCCGGTTGGAGAAACCTTGGAATGGCTATAAGCAGAGCTTAATGGATGATTCTGGTGGGAGTGTGGAAGACCAGAATGCCAACAGGAGTGCAGTAAAGACTATGTTCAAATGTGCATTCCACAGCAAATTGGTCTAGGAACCACACATGGGAAGTTCTGGCAAAGAATCCAGGTGTGGTGGTGCATGCTTGTAATTCCAGTACTTGGGAGGCTGAGACAGGTGGATCACAAGTTCAAAGCCAGCCTCGGCAACTAAGAAGACTTTTAGCTATTTTGTGAGATTCAGTTTCCAAATTAAAAAAAATAAAAATAAAATAGGGCTGGGGGTGTAGCTTGAAGGCAGAATGCCCCTGGGTTGCATTCCCAGTACCACATACACAAAACATTTTCTGGCAAAGAACTTGTCTACAAGCCGGGCGTGGTGGCGCACGCTTGTAATCCCAGCATTCGGGAGGCTGAGACCAGAGGATCCGGGTTCGCGGCCAGCCTCAGCTACCTAGTGAGGCACTCCGCAACTTAGTGAAACCCTGTTTCAAAATAAAGAATAAAAAATAGGGCTGGGGGTATAGCTTAGAGGTAGAATGGCCCCGAGTTCAACCCCTAGTACCGCAAAAAAAAAAAAAAAAAAAAAAAAAAAAAAAAAAAAAAAAAAGAACTTGTCTACATTTTGCCCTTGTCCTGAGACTTTAAGTGAGGCTGAATTTAAAGGTGATGGGCTAATGAATCTGGTGGAGGAAATGTCAAGGCAGCAGAGCACTCAGATAGTAGCATGGGTGTTATTGTCAGGTTTTAGTCAAGTTTACTGTAAAAATTGAGAGCAGAGAGAGAAGAACAGAAAAACTTTTAAAAATTTGTAGCTTGGCTAGAGAAGCATGTGTGAAATTGGGGAACAGAAAGATGCAGTTACTGAAGAGAAGTCAAGTACTTTGCACAGAGACAATAGAAATGGTACAGCCGGGCGTGGTGGCACACGCTTGTAATCCCAGCATTCAGGAGGCTGAAACCAGAGGATCCGGGTTCGTGGCCAGCCTCAGCTACCTAGTGAGGCCCTCCGCAACTTAGTGAGACCCTGTTTCAAAATAAAGAATAAAAATAGGTTCAATCCCCAGTACCGCAAAAAAAAAAAAAAAAAAAAAAAGAAAAAAGAAAAAAAGAAATGGTGCAGTGAGAGCATGTCGGGAATTAGCATGACCCTGCCCTTCATAGGCTCAAGGGTGCAACCATGAAAACTTGCTTGAGAAGGAGCCATGGGGGCACTCTGCTCACAGGGGTATGCCTAAGAAGTTGTTTCCTCAGAACTCATTTCACCCTGCTCAGCCATCCCGGCACTCAAAGGCCACTTCAGCCCTGGCCCTTTGAAAACTATAAAACAATGAGCCAAGTAAACCTGCCTTCCTCTAAGTTGGTGCTTGTCAAGCTAACTAAAACACAGACCAAAAAAAAAAAATTAGTAGTTGGAAGAGATGTTTGCACACCCAAGTTCACAACAGCCAAGAGGTAGGATCAGCTTAAGCATCCATCGGTAGATGAGTGGAGAAAGAAAATGTGGTATGTGTGTTCAGTGGAAAGGTAGTCAGCCATAAAAAGGAAGGAAATCCTGACCTTTGGGACAGCACATGGATAACTTGGTGAAGGTGGGGTCTGCCAACTTTCTCCACAGAAGTGTTACTATTTTGCAATTAATTAGTAAATATCTTGGAGAAGATATTTTGAGTTTATGCAAATCATGTTTTTCTTTAAACTTTAACCCACCAAGTCAATTTTAGGATCTTTTAGTAGATATTATGTTTAGCAATTAATACTCTGTGTGTGTGTGTGTGTGTGTGTGTGTGTGTGTGTGTGTGTGTGTGTGTGTTTTACTGGGGATTGAACCCAAGGGCATTCTACCTCTGAGCTACACCCCCAGCCCTTTAAATTTTTTTTTTTTGTTTTGAAACAAAACAAAAAAACTTTGAGAGCCTGCTGAAAGGCTCTCAAAGTTGCTGAGACTGTTCTCAAAACTGCAATCCTCCTGTCTCCTCAGGGAGGAGGGGTCATGATTTGTGGGATATTTCTTTTTATTTTGTGGTACCAGGGATTGAATCCTGGGGTTCCCTACCTCTGAGCTACATCCTCAGTCCTTTTTATTTATTTTAAAATTTTGAAACAAGGTCCTGCCAAATTGCCTAGGCTGGCCTTAAATTTGCGATCCTCCTGTCTTAGCTTCCCAAATAGCTGGTGTTACAGATGTGTGCTACCATGAATAGATGTGGGATGCTTCTAAAGCACTATTTAGGGGGATATATATACACCACTAACTGCTATATTAGTCAAGGAGAAAGAACTCCGATTAATGACTTTCCACCTTAAAATTTAGGAAAAAAAATAAAGTGCAGTTTAAGCTCAAAGTAAGAAGAAAAATAAAAATCCTTGATAAAACAGCACAACAGAAATCAACACTAGGAAAAAGCAATGAAACCAAAGGATGGTTCTTGAGCAGATCAATAAAAGCCTCTAGTCAGACTGATAGGAAAAGAAGAGAGAACAAATCACCAATATTAGGAATGATAACGGAGACATCACTACAGATTCTACAGATATTAAAAAGATAATAAGAGAATATTTTGAACAACTTGATGCCAATAAATCCAGAAACTTAGATGGAGTAAACAAATTCCTTGAAGACATAATTTACCAAAGCTCACTCAAGAAGAAATAATTAGAATATCTCTATATATTAAAGAAATTGAATTGTAATTAAAGCCAAACCAAATGAATCTTGCCCACAAAGAAAGCTCTGGGACCAGAGGCTTTACTGATGAATTCTACCAAACATTTGAGGAAGAAATAAAACCAACTCTACACAAACTCTTCCAAAAAATAAAAAAGGACTGCTTTCAACTCTTTCTGAGATCAGTATTACCCTGATAGAAAAACCACACAAAGAGTTTCCAAGGAAAGAAAACTATAGACCAACATCCTTCGTGAACACAAATGTGAAAATTTTAAGTTAAATTTTAACCAATGGAATCTAACAATGTACTAAAATTGCAACCAAATGGAGTCTATTCTAATAAGGCAGGGTTGGTTTAACATTCAAAGTCAATGTAATTCACCACATTAGCTGACTAAAGGAGATATACCATATGATCCCTCAATAAAGGCAGAAGAAAGCACTTGAAGAAATTCAACACTCATTCCTGATAAAAGCTCTCAGTAAACTAAAAGTAGAAGAGAACTTCCTCATTCAGATAAAGGGCATTAAAAAAGTCCACAGCTGTCACATTGCACTTTCCCCTGAAATCAGGAAAAAGACCAGGATATCTGCTTTCACCACTTCTAATCAACATTGTGCCAGAAATCATAGCCAGGCATTCAGGATAGAAAAAAAGTAAATGTAAAAATCCAGATTGTAAAGGACATAAAACTGTCACAGATGACACAATTATCTATCTAGAATCTACAAAAACCCACTAGAATTAATGGGTGAATTTGTTAAAGTCGCAGGTCCCAT
>PVLC010033407.1:0-17540 GCA_004027655.1 Graphiurus murinus | reverse complement strand
TTGGTAGCAGTAAGAAAAACTTGAAGTGATCAGGGCAGTAGTTTTCCAGTGTTTCTAGGCCCACCCAAGAACCTCCATAAATTTGGAATTGGGCCCCAAGAACAAGAAGGTACTAGCTGCCTGGTCATTTAGCCTGTGTATGTCTGAGTGAGTAGTAGGTTAGAGGATTTGCTGATCATCTGGATGTTCACAGAGATCAGATCATAGCAGGTATCTGGAAAACAAAATCATCATGGCCTTCACTAAGTAGAAAAGATAGGCTTCATATTTTCCTATGATATATGGCACGAAACAGCTCTTCATTTCTTCTGAAATGATGACACTGAAACAGTTCCTGTGCCATTAAGGGAGAATATAACAATCTAAAGCATGTAAGGCACTTGGTATGGGCTAGATAATTAATAGCTGCTATATATTGAGTCACATAATTCAGGCTCCATGGAACACTGTCTGTTGGTAAACACAGTCTGTTTGCTGTCAGTGAGAGGCCCTGATAGAAACATGAAAGGAACAAAATGTTTAATGGAGTGTCTGGTTACACAAGGTTTTTATCTGGGACAAGCATACCAACTGTATTGTGTCTTTTATCAATAGCCATGGGATTAGAGAGTTGAGATGACAATGAAATACCTGAAGTTTGAAAGCCAGAATCCTTTCTTGATCTGATATTAACTGAGCTCTATCCTGCTTCATCTTCTCATTCATTTGTTTCATGTGCTCCTGATAATTCTTTTCCTTCTCTTCAATCATCTGCTTATATTTTTGCATCTCATCAGACATTTTTGCTATAGTGTGTGCAGATTCAGCTTTCATATGGTCCACTGAAGAGGCAAAGGAAGAAATATATTATGTAGGATTACCATGTAGGTTACCATGTAAACCACCTTCTTTCTCCAATAATTATTTTTAATTGCTGCTGGATAGATTAATTTCCCTAGGATAGAAATTTTCTTTACAGTGATCATAATTCCTTGGACATATTGTATCAAAATCACACATGTTTTTAGGAGTGAAGATACATCTTACTGTTCTTGTGGTAATGATTCAAGATGATTTAGAACTGAGGATAAGCACTAATTACCCCCAATGTGTATTTCAACAGATGTCAGCTGTCTCTGCAATGGGTTTCCAAATGTAGAACCTTTTCCAAAAGACCATGCAGCCTACACGCAGTTGCTAACTGTGCATTCTTCTGCGCAATTGAAAATAGGCCCATCTCTTTGACTCTAGTGGCTACTGAGGACTTCACCTTAAATGCAGCAGCACATGATTATTTATTTATATTTGGTGCTGAGGATTGAATCCAGGGGCATTTTAACTTCAAGCTGCACTCCCAGATTTTTTTAAAAAATTATTTTGAATCAGAGTCTTGATAAATTGCTAAGGCTGGTCTCAAACCTGAGATCTTGCTGTCTCAGCCTCCCAAGTACCAGGATTACAGGTGTGAGCCACCATGCCCAGGATTACAGGTGTGAGCCACCATGCCCAGCTGCACATAGTCTATTGACCATTGGCAGGAGTGATGTTAATAGTACCCAAAGACTGTGTTAACTTCCAGAAACTATCTCAGGACATACATAAACCCTTGACTAAGAAGGTGGAGTTGAGTCTGAAGTATGACATAGATGAAGAAGAAAAATTCTACCTGATAGGAGCTGCCTGATGATTCCCCATTGTAGAACGTATCTCAACTACACAATTTACAACATCTCTAGCAAAAAATGCGGGTGATTTCACATTGGGATCCAGTAACAGTCATATTAATCACTTGAAATGGGGGTAAGCATTAGTGAATTAACTGTGGTTGGTGACAGATTGGTGTTACAAGTTAAGTTTTTTCTTTGGAAACTCTGTGTCTCAACAGAAGTCCAAGTGTCATGATTTTGAATGAAGAGTGCTAGCAATTGTCTGATGTTCTAAAGTTATCCTTAAAGTTGTACCCTCAATAACATGAGGGTGTAGGAGAGAAGACCTCTGTCCTAGTAATTCTTATGCTGTAACTATTAAGTAGGAGATAATACTTGTTTCTTGGTGTCTCTTCTCCACATTTTTAATTTCTTCCTGAAGTCTTCTGTTTTCTTCTATAAATCCATCACTAAGCAGTCTTTTTTGTTCCTAAGAGGGAAAGAGAATATTGAAGCTAGTAAGAATAAATCAGATTACTAAATTTTTTACATAATTTCAAAATTACTTCCTCCTTTAAAATTTTAAAAGTTCCTCAGGATTTTTGACACTGTTTCTCTCTCTCTCTCTCTCTCTCTCTCTCTCTCTCTCTCTCTCTCTCTCTCTCTCTCTTTCCTCTTTGTTAATTTTTATTTTAGAAGTAGAATCACTTTTTGGTATAATCCCTGGATAGATTTTTTTGCAGAATTCTATCCTGGGATTTATGAATCTTCATGAAACTTAGTCATTACATTTGTCATAAACTTTTGCTTCAGCTGTCTATTTATTTATTTATTTATTATTTATCTATCTATTTATTATTTTGAGGTACTGGGGATTGAACCCAGGGGCATTCTACCTCTGAGCTACACCCCAGCCCTATTTTATTCTTTATTTTGAAACAGGGATTCACAAAGTTGTGGAGGGCCTAAGTAGCTGAGGCTGGCAGTGAACCCAGATCCTCCTATCTCAGCCTCCCAAGTACTGGGATTACAAGCGTGCACTACCACACACAGCTTACCAGCTATCATTTTATAATGTGCATTTTTTCCATGTACAGTTGTCCCTCTTATCTCTGGGTTCTACATATTCAACAAACTGATTAATGAATATATATATTTTAAAAAATTGTATTTACTGAAAATATGTTTTTTTCTTGTCATTATTCCCCAAATAACACAGTATAGTGACTATTTGCATCACATTTACATTATATTAACTATTATAAGTAATGTAGAGATGATTTTAAAGTATACAGGAGAACTGTGTAGGTTATATGGGAATACTTTGGTGTTTTACATGAAAAACTTGAGCATTGACAGATCTTCCTATCCATGGGTATCTTGGAAATAATTCCCCACAGATATTGAGTGACAACTATAAATACTCAAAGAGTGGTTGAAATTCAATGGACATTTGCTATGAGAATCTTGGAAGAAGGGAAGATTTTTGATTAGGGAAACTTTCAGAAGGAGCAGTAAGAGAAAATCCTTGAGGATATCAGAAATATCTGTGGCCCATAGGACATTTCTGAGCTAACATGTATTTGAACATGTGCCTGTAGTAGGGATGGAGAATAGGAAGGTGCTGGAAGCCTGGGTGCTTAACCAAATGCTGAGTGGTTATGTGTCTTCTAACTCATTAAGGAGCCTCCAGAGATAAACTCATATAAGGTGACCAAAGCAAAATCACTATTTGTTCAGGCTAGGTATTTCCATGAGATATAATGTATGAAATTTACTTATAACTCCTCACTTAAAATGACCTAATTTAGAATATGAGAATATAATAGTTCCTCTTTCATAAAATGAGCACTCAATCATAGACTGCCTATAAAGTACTTATGCAATGCCTGTCAGTGGATAGCTACTGTTTAGTGGTGATTTAACAAAACAAAATGAATGTCATAAGAGTTTATTATTCTACAACAAGTGTGTGTGTGTGTGTGTGTGTGTGTGTGTGTGTGTGTGTGTGTGTATAATTGTCAATTAAATCCAGGGGCATTCTTCCCCAGCTTTTTTTTGTTTTTGTTTTTTGTTTTGAAAAAGAGTTTCACTAGGTTATTTTGAACCTTGGAAAATTGCTGACACTGGTCTTGAATCTGCAATCCTCCTGTCTCAGCCTCCCAAATATTTGGATTACAGGTATGTGCCACCATGTCTGGATTGCAACTTGTTTTTAATACAGAGAGATGAGCCAGGGTAGACACAGCCAGGGAATGGAAAAGCCTTCTATAGTATATAGGCTAGAAAGTTCTTTATTCTACACAATGCTCTAAACCTTACACTGTGGTTTATAACTCAGGATAGTGAGAGGGAGAAAACAAAACAAAACAAAACAAAAACACTGAAATACTTGAAGTTTAAGAGCGAGAGTCCTCTCTTGATCTGCAGTTAACTGGGCCTGATCCCTCTCCATCTTCTCAGTCAACTGTTTCACATGTTCTCGATAGCTCTTTTCTTTCTGTTCCATCATCTGCTCATTTTTCTTTTGTGCTTCTTCAAGCAGCTTTGCAGCAGCCTCTGCGGATTCAGCTTTTTGATGTTCCACTGAGGAGAAGAAGGAGGAATAAAAAAGTATGTATGTTTGTAGTGTGGAATGGAGTTATGTTAGTATCTCCTCCGAATTTATTTTGATCCCTTTATTTCCAGTGTAATTCTATAAGGAGGGGTGCCTTGGGGAGATAGATTCATATGAGATCATGAAGGGGGAGCCTCCATAATGGAAACAGTCCTCTGATAATAACATGAAGAAGATCCCAGAGCATGCTTGTGCGCTCGCGCTCTCTCTCTCTCTCTCTCTCTCTCTCTCTCTCTCTCTCTCTCTCTCTCTCTCTCTCTTTCTCTCTTTCTCTCTCTCCTCTCCTCTTCTCTCTCTCCCCTCTCCCCAACCCTCTCCCCTTCTCTCTCCTCTACCTCCTCTCCACTCTCCCCTCTCCCCTTTCCTCTCTTCTCTCTATTTGTCATATGAGGGAGCACAGAAAAGGCAACTAGCTTTAAATCAGGAAAAGGGCCCTCCTTAAGAACATGACCATGCTGGCATTCTGATCTTGGACTTCTAGTATCTACAACTGTGAGAAATAATTTATTTCATTATGACCACCTGTCCTTGTCATTCTGTCACAAAGTCCAAACTGAGTAGGAAGAAGTGTTATCTCCTTTTTCCTTTCACATTTGTTATTGTTATTAGTTAATAGTAGGAATTTCCTGGGACCATTTGTCTTTTGGGGGTAACTGTAATGCCAGTGACTGTATATGTTGCATTCAGAAATGTCTTCAGGAACTATGATGATTTTTCTATTTTTGCTCTAGATTAATAATCATTGTTTGAACCCAGACAATCTTTCAATTGATTTTGAGTATGGGGTCTCTTGGTTCCCTACTCACCTTTAATCTCCTTTTCCTTTTCTGTTAGAGTCTGGTCTGTCTGCAAAATTGCATTAGACACAACCTCCTTGGACTTCAGATATGTCTGCAGAATCTCTTCAGCCTAAGTGTCCAGAGAACAGAGCAGTACAAAAGGTTGTGAGCATTTATTCCTTTCTGTCTCCCCACTCTATTTTCCTCTAGCAATGCTTCCTTTGGCCTTAGTGTACCAGATGGCCGAGATTCCCTGTCACAGGAAAGGACACATGCTCTCATCTAGGCAGTTGGATCATCCCCTAAACAGAATCTTTTATAGCAGAACAACATTGGGAAAAAGTGATTTCTTTTCATTAGATCAAGGATAGTGAGTTTAGAATTGCTGGTCTGGTCCTCTAAGGCTCAGAGAAAAAGCAGTCAGAGAGACAGGGATGCAGGAAGAAACTGAGGGAAGTGTGGGACTGGAGAAAAAGCAACAGCAGAGAAAGAGACGATGACATAGCTTGAACTTTTAGACCTAGCTCTATGTAAACCAGTCTATGGCTAAACTAATACATGACTACTTCACTTAACAGCCAATGGTTTATATCTTTTGCAACATCAAATGTCTAATTTGATGTAATAGTTTGCTACCTTAATAATTAATATAAAATCAAATTATAATTCAAAAATTAGTTGAATGCACTGTCTTTGATGTTCCCAGAACATATTGGGCTGCTTATACCTTTTAAATAAATAAAAGACTGAATGCTATATAGACAAAAGCCACATCTCTGTGGCCACATTGTCCCTGTGATCACATTAGTGTTTCAAAGAAGCACTCAGCTGCTTCCCAGAGTATCCAGATAAATCTTGGTTACCTGTATCCCTTTCCTTGGTTCTTCAAGGTACTTTTCCTTCAGACTTTGCATCTTCTGAATAAAGAGAGAGTAACCTCCTGGCTTACAATAAGTCCTCTGTTTCACTGCTTCTTCCAGAGGACTGAAAATATCCTGAAGTAATGCCTGGCAACGGTCTGATGATGCTGCCAAATTCTGGTTGCAAATGTCATCCAACTTTTTCTCCAGCTGAGTCTTCAATGTACAAATGGGAAATGAAAAGAGTACCCAGGAAAAGATGTTAACAAAGCTTCAGGGTTTATGGAAGTGCTTCTCAAGAAACTCAATGTCCCTCGGAACATTAGAGACAACTAAAGAGAACTATCTCTCCTTTTGACATGGAGGTAGTTGTCTCCATTTAAAAGCTCGTAAGTATTTCTTCCTTCAAAGAAAACTAATTCTATATCATAGCAATACTTTGCCATCAATAATACCAATCTATAAAAACATGAGAGAAAATTACCGCTAATTCCTTTTGAAAAGAATGGTCAACATCTTTGAAGGAATTCCTGATGAAGATTTCTATGGCCTCTCTCTCACAGGCTCTGTGCAGGTCCAATAGCTCCTGGAGGGTGTCTGTGGGAAGCTGTACCCTTTGTCCCATCTGCTGGTCATAATGGGTAATGGCCTTCTTTATTGCAGCCAGGTTTTCAATCTTGGCCAAGGCCAAGACTGCATTCTCCATGCAGGGTAGATCTCCACTGCTGATGGCATTGATATAGGTCACTACCAGGTTCTCTAGACCTACAAATATGGAACAAATGATGACATTTATTATAGGAAGAGTGGCAGAAAGTCTCCATTTCACCATTTGGTGTATTTCTGACCTTTTCTATGAACAACTGTTTACCTCATGAATGGCATGAACATCATTGGGAAGCCCGTACAAATGCAGAGTGTGAGGTCTTTCTTAGATCTATCAAAACAGAACCTTTCCTTGAAAAAAGACTTCTCTGGTACCTATGCACAGCAAATGTAATGGATCCCTGTTCTACATAAGGTGAACCAAGTCTATTGAATGTTTGCATTTATTGATCCCCACATAATTTTAGAATAAAGGCATCTCTCACTTATGTTTATCATCAGTCCTGTATACCACGCTTCTTGGTGAGCGTTGGTCAATATTTGTTGAACAAATAATTAATACAATCAGAAGTAGTCCTTACTTTGCTTTGTTCTAGCTCAGTGTTGTCCAATAGGACGTTTTCAGATGAATGAGTTGTTCTACATCTCTGCTTTCCATTATGGTGTCATGATGAGTTGCTCCTGAGCCTTTGAAATAAGGGTGTATAATCTATATTTTGATTTTGTTTAATTGTAGTTAATTTTTATCTAAATTTATATATCTACACATTTATTTATTAGTGATGGAACTGAACAGCAAAAGTCAACCTTCTGTTGAAAATATTAAAGATACAGCTTCTTAAGCTTAGCCTTCACTATCTTTTTCTACCCATGAAATGTGACAAATCAAAGCATTAGATCTATGCTGAGATTACATAGGATTTAATATAAACAATGGTAGACCCTGTACTTCTCAAACCCAAAGAAAAATAAATGTTTCATCCTCCTTTATTCTTACAATGAGCAGAAGGACTGGGAATGGGACTCACGAGGTCCGTTGACCTTGATGCCCCCTGGAAGAGTTTTAGTTTCTGAATAGTCAAAGATATAGGAACAGAATTCTTCCACTTGTTGCAAAAAGTCAGGATCCAGCTCATCATCATGCAAGGTCTCAAGCTGGCTAAGCTTCTTCCACTCAGTGGGTGGGTAGAGAACAAAGCATTTCTTCTTTGGAAAGAACTTCCGAATACATAGTCGGGGCAGGTTGTATTTTTCTTGTTCTTCAGTGGTGCCTGGAGAAGGTAAAAACAAACAACAACAAATTAAAACAAGGAGGAGGAGATGATGATATCTGGTAAGTGTTAACGTGTTATAAAAAAATTATTTAAATAACCCTTCTACTTATTCTTTGAAGATCTGCAGCTTCACAAATCCAAAGTAGGGTGATGAAAAAAACCTAATGATGTACAGCAAAAAGAAAAGCAAAAGGAATCTGTGCCTGGAACAAGGGAATAATGCAATTAAAGCAGACTCTATTAAGATAGATACTGAGCAAGACTGCCTTAGGAATAACCTGCTTATAGAAAATGAAAACTGTGTATGTATACTCTCACATATGTATACTATGGTATTTTTCTCTCTATTTTCTAATTATTGGGCCACTTACCTTGTTTTAGTTTCAGGGAATTCTCCAGGTACTCATCTGCTGTGAGAGATTGTCCATCTATTTCCAGCTTGAGGGTCACATCTCTCAGAGTCCACACAAAATCTGGGAAGAAGCTCACAAAGTTGGTTGAATCCTCAACCTCATTTTCCTCAGGTGAGGAATGGGTTCTGATTCGTTTGGTCAGTTCTGTCACATAGCTGAAGAGTTAAGGAAAGGTGGAAAATGAACAAGGTTCTTCATTTAATATTACTTCTACATGTTTCCACACTTCATTTTTCCTTTTTCTTAAGTTATGTGTCAAGTCTTTAGTATGTACAGAAACCTTTCTTCTGCATTTGAGTTATTTTCATGTTTTATCTTTTTGTGCTGGATTCACTAGGATTTGGGGTCAGGCTTGTAGCTTAGTAGTTCAGATCTCCTCTCTACCTTTGGTGCTGTTCTGGACCACAAAAAGGATACTGCAGTTGGTCCATGGCATGCTGGTTGATGGTTCCCATGCTATTGTACACAAAGGTGCTGCTCAGAAGTATGGCCAGGGTGAAGATCCAGCAGTCATTCTGGTCATCACCCTGGAAATCACAACATATTTGGGTCAGGAGTATATTTTATATTTATGTTGCTTTCCAGATAAGTAGTTGTAAAGTATGCATACATAACTAGAGTTTTTCTAGGCTAACTGGAAAGACCTACAGGATTATAAAAACTTACATATGGAATCAAAACAAACATGATTATTTTTAGAACTTGGGCTTTGAAAATATATTTGATTTGCATTTTTGGCTTTCACTGATTCTCCCGTGTCCTTTTAATCATTGGCAGATAGTTGCAAAACAAACCATGCATGTTTCTAAGTAGTCTCTGGCCTTAAATACAAATTAAATGTAACTTTTCTCTATTTTTATGGTAGAATGACTATATAAGACTTATAATACTTATAGCTATTTTATTGAAGAGTCATTATTTATAATATATACATATATTCCTTATTGAATATGTAATGCAATATTATGATACAAATATAAAACTAGTAGATTATTTAACAAATCAGTAAACTATGGCTCTAAGAATTCACATAATTTGTTAAAGTCACTGAGTTTGTGACACGATTTACAATTAAACATAAAGTCATACAGCTTCAAAACCAATTCCTTAACCAAAGTTTTCTTTAGAATAGGACCCGTGACAGTGAGTTTGTTTGTTGTACCTTTATGCATATGCAGTAACTTGCTTAGCTTACAACCTGTTGCGAATAGTTATAAAAATGCCTTTTTACACTTCTCATATTCTGTCTTATGAATATTGTATTCGCTGTTGGTTGCTCAACTTAGTCTCACAACATGTAAGCAGAATGAAAAGACATTTTATTTAAAATGCAAAGACTTAAAGAAAAATAGTTAAGTGATGTACAGAATATTTAGAGATGAGAAGCTTCATCCAAAATATAACCCTTCTTCCTCACCTTCTCTACATCTCCCAGGCCCTCCGTGTCAAGCAGAACTAGGGTGTGGTCTGACCTCCTGGGATGAGGCACACACCACATCCAGATTCCTTTGGTATGAGACTGCACAGTGGAGCCCAGAGAGAAGCCTGTGAAGCACAGAAGAGATAAGATGGGTGGTGCTTTTGCAGGTCTTTCTGGAAATTAAGAAAAAGTCAGTGTAGTCAAGGTTAAGAGAGATATCTGAAACCACAAATAGTATTATTCTTAGTTATAATAATAGAAATAATGAATTTAGAATATATAATAGAGGAAAAATTGAACACACTTTCAAGTTAAAAAATAATCAATAGAAGAATCATGGAAAATGGCAACCAAATAAAACCCTAAGGCTAGTTTGTCTCTAACTCATCTCAGGAGCTCCAATATGAGTGGCATCCCACATCCCAGGCTACCTTCATGGGAAGATGGAACTAAAGCCAGAGAAGCTCAAGAATATCTACAAGGATTTTTTTTGTGTGTGTGTGTGGTACTGGGGATTGAACTCAGGGGCATTCTATCTCCGAGCTATACCCCCAGCCCTATTTTTTACTCTTTATTTCGAAACCGGGTCTCACTAAGTTGCGGAGTGCCTCACTAGGTAGCTGAGGCTGGCTGTGAACCCGGATCCTCCGGTCTCAGCCTCCCAAATGCTGGGATTACAAGCGTGCGCCACCACGCCCGGCTACAAGGATATTTTTAAACACTACAACTGTAAAAGAAAAGAAGCAACAAATCCTTGAACAAGCAGAGATGCAAGAACAAGAGCCTACACTCCTGTGTGTATGCCCATTCTCTCTATTTATGATCTCTTTTCAGTTGCCTATGCTGCAGGGCCTACAATCACCTCCCTGTGAATCGTGCACAATCATCTCTGCCTCTGGGCACACAGTGGGTTTGGGGAGATAAGGAGGGATGGAGTGGTGGGTTTGGTCACCATTTTCTGTCCAGTGCTACCATGGGGCTGTGCAGTTCTGTGTCTGGTGCCTTTGTTGTTTGTGGAATAAGTCTCAGGTTGCTGGACATGAGATTTTTTGGGGGTTTCCAAAGTTCCCACCATGCAGGAGTGTAGGCTATTGTTCTTGCATCTCTGGTTGTTCAAGGATTTGTTGCTTCTTTTTCTTATGTGCTGAACAAATATCTGTTCAGTGAAATAATATCAGAGAATTTCCAAAACATAGAAATCAAGGTTGATACACAAATATAGGAAACATATAGAAACCCCATTAGAAAAGATCATAGAAAATGTTCACCATGTCACATAATAATCAAGTTGATAATGTAGAGGTCATGGAAAGAATCTCAAACAAAATGACAGTCGAAGACAGAACAACAATCAGAGGAAAAACAATAAGAATCACTCCAGACATCTCAAACCAATCGTGAAAGTCAAGAGGGCCTGGAGTGACATATTCCAAACACTGAAAGAAAACACTAGTCTACCCAGCAAAAATATCTTCCAAATCTGATGGTGAAAAAAATCTTCCATGGCAAACAGAAGCTGGAGTAATTTTTGTGTTCCAAACCAGCACTACAGAAAATACTTAAAGAAATAAATTACAAAGAAGAAATAAAAAATAAATGCCAGAACCAAAGCAAGGATTAGTTCCATCAAATGAACAACTAAGCAAAGAACAAAGAATATCTTAGGACACATCTTATTGCCTTTGCAGATTTGCTATCAATAGCTCAGTTCTCTTTACCTCAGCCTCAAGAAATGAAGCACTGTAGCTTTGTGCACACCTGTAATCCCAGTACTATATGGGCTGGGGAGTAGCTCAGCAGTAGAATTCTCCTGGATCCAATTCTCAGTAAAAAGAAGCATTCTCATATTTTGTGAATGTTTGCCCCATGACAAGATGAAATCTGATAAGACCTATATGAGAAAGTCTAAAATTTGCCTTAAAAACAAAATATGCATGTTTACTCAGATTAACACACAACTAAGAGGAGTTGAATTTATGGAAAAGATTGCAAATATAACTGTGCTATTTATATTTGTAATAATAAATAGAATAAATACAACTTACTGTTTGTAAATACTACCAGTAAACATTGGTAGGTGAGGTATGGAACCAATAAGCCAAATTAAAGAAATTTTCTGTTTCTTTAAAAAAAAAACAAAGAAGACTCAGGAAAAAAAAGCCATTCACTTAGAGTCAATTGATTTTTGACAAATGGGCCAAAACCAGACACTGGAAAAAATACAGCCTCTTCAACAAATGGTGTTGGCAAAACTCGTTATCCATATGCAGAAAAATGGAAATAAATTTCACTTTCTCACTCTGCACAAGAGTCAGGTCAAGATGGATCAAAGACCTGAAAATTAGACCAGAAACTTTATAGTTACTTGAAGAGGGCATAGGACCAACACTCCAACATACAGGCATGGGTAAAAACTTCCTCAGTGAGACCCCAAAGGCACAAGAAATTAAAACAAGGATTAATATATGGATTAATATAAGATGAAGAGCTTCTGTGAAGCAAAGGAAACTATTAAGATTATTAAAAGCAAACCTAGTACTTGGGAGGCTGAGACCAGAGGATTCAGGTTTGCAGCCAGCCTCAGCTACTTAGTGAGGCTCTCTGCAACTTAGTGAGATCCTGTTTCAAAATAAAGAATAAAAAATAGGGCCGGGAGTGTAGGTTGGAGGTAGAATGCCCCTGGGTTCCATCCCCAGTACTAGAAAACAAAAACAAAAACAAAAGGAAAAAAACCTCAAGAGAGCTGACAGAATGGGAGATCTTTGCCAGCTACTTCTCTGATAGAGGAGTAATATCTAGAATATACAAATAACTCAAGAAACTCATCACCAAAAAAATAATAACCCAACAACTCAATCAAAAAATGGGCAAGTGAACTAAATAGACACTTCACAAAAGAAGAAAAACAAATGGCCAACAAATATTTGAAAAAATGTTCAACACATTAGTAATCCAAGAGATGAAAAAAAAAAAAAAAAACCAACAAAAAACTACCCTGAGATTTCACCTAACCCTGATAAGAATGACAGTCACTAAAAACACAAAACAATCATAAAAGCTGGTGAGGCTGTGAAGAAGTAGAAACTCTGATACACTGTTGGTGGGATTTCAGATTAGTGTATCCACTTTGGAAAATGGTGTAGAGGATCCTCAGAAGAATGGGAATGAACCTACCATATGACCTAAGCTATACCAATCCTGGGTATCTACCCAAAAGAATTGAAACCAGACTACCATAGTAATGCATGCATACCTATGTTTATAACTGCACAATTCATAATTGCCAAACTATGGAACCAGCCAAATTATCCATCAACAGATGAATGGATTACAAAATTATGGGAGATATGCACAATGTAATTCTACTTAGCCATAAAAAAGAACAAAATTATATCATTTGCAGGGAAATGGAAGGAACTGGAGAATATTATGCTAAGTGAGATTAGTTAATCACAAATAGTGAAGGGTTGAATGTTCTTCCTTATATAAACTAGGGAGAAATTGGAACACAGGAGAGACTTCAGACAAAGGAGGAGAAACTTTAGTGGAGTAAAGGAGGGGAACTAACTGAGGGAGATAGAAGGGGGGAGGACAGCTTGAAGAGAGAAACACTTTAGTTGTCATGATCTATACACACAAACTTATCAAAGCCAATTACTGAGTTGAGTATTACAAAGTGGGGAGAGAGAGGGAGTTGCTTTGGAACTGGAGGAGGGCTCAAAAAGTACTGTGTGCATAATATATGCTCCATCACCTTGAATGTTATCAAGATGTATGATTATAATGCACCAATAAAAAAATAAATAAGGTAAAAATGGAAACTACCTCAACATAATAAAGGCCATGTATGAGAGTCCCACAGCCAACATCACTCTCAATGTACAAGATTGAAAGCTTTATTTCTAAGATCATGAACAAGAAAAGGGTGTCCACATTTGCCACTTCTGTTAAGTAGAGTACTGAAACTCTTATCCAGAGTTACTAGGCAAGAAAAATATATAGAAGCAATCCAAATAGGAATCGAACAAGTAAAGTTTTCTCTGTTGAGAATGAAATGATCTTATACGTAGAAACCTTCAATACTCTGCAAAACATTATTATATCTAAAATCAACCCAGCAACACTGCAGCATACAAAATCAGCATGCAGAATTAATTTCTTTTATTTCTATGATTGGTTGCATGTCTGTACACTAAAAATGACCAATCTGAATAAGAAATTAAGAAAGGATTCCCATTTATCATAGCATTAATATAATAAGCTATGTAGGAATAAATTTAGGCAAGCAGGTGAAAGTTGTTCAGTGAAAACTCTAAGTTGTTGAATGAAATTAGTGAAAACATAAATGACTAGAAAACATCTTGTGTTTATAGACTGGAAAATTTAACATTCTTAAAATGTCTCTATTATTTTAAATGATATGCGGATTCAATAGATCCCTATAAAAATTCCAATGCATTTTTTATTGAAGTAGAAAAATCAGCTCTAATTATCATATAAAATCTCAAGAGATCCCCACGTATCTAAAATAATCTTGAAAGGAGAAGACAATGTATCACATTTCCCAATTTCTAAATTTATGAAATTGTGGTAATGAAAACTGTGTGGTACTGACACAACAGACTGATATCTAAACCCATGGTATTTACTCGAGGACCCAAAAAGAAATGATCATATATATGATGCCATGATCATTCAATAAAGAAAGGAAGGTCTCTTCAACAAATAACATTGGCTATCCATGTGCAAAAAGATCAACTGTTAACTTATACCATAAAAAATGGACTCAAAACAGATTAAAGACTTAATCATGAGAGCTAAAACTACAAAATTGATAGAGGAAAGACTAGTGGAAAAGTTTTTTGACATTGGATTTTGGAATGATTTATTGGACAAAGCGCAATAAACATAAACTTAAAAAAGGAAGAAGAGAAAAAGGAAAAGAAAAAATAGGTTAGACTTCATCAAAATAAAAAAAAGCTTAAATTTTTTTCTTTTAGTTAGTTTTAATTATACATAATAGTGATATTCATTGTGATATATTCCTACATGAACAGAACATAATTTGGTCAGTTTCATTTCACATCACCTCCCATTTCCTTTTCCTTCTCTCTCCCCTGACCTCCTTTCTATTTTCAAGAGGTGTCCTTGCCCCTCATTTTTCCATCTAGCCTCTACATATGACAGAAAACATTAAATCCTTGACTTTATAAATCTGGCTTGTTTCACTTAACATGATGTTCTCTAGTTCCATATACTTTCTTACAAATTATGTATTTTTTCTCTTCTTAATGGCTAAATAAAACTCCATTATGTATATATACAACAGATTTTTTTTATCTCTTTATTCACTGACAGACAATAAGATGGGTTCCATAGCTTGGCAACTGTGGATTATGCTGCTATAACAATGGATATGTGTGTATCACGATAGTATGCTGACTTTCATTCTTTTGGATAAACACTGAGAAGTGTAGTATAGCTGGGTCATATGGTGATTCCATTCCTACTATTTGAGGAAGCTCAAAATAATTTCCATGGTGGTCGTACAAATTTACAGTCCCAACAACAGTGCATGAGTATTTTTCTACACTCACATATCCTTGCCAGTATTTATTATTATTTGTGTTCTAGATAATTGCCATTCTAGCTGGAGTGAGGTGAAATCTCATTGTTTTTTAATTGCATTATCCTGACAGCTACAGATGTTGAATTTTTTTTATACATTTGTTGACCATTTTTTTTTCTTCTTTTGAAAAACATCTGTTTGGGTCCATTGCCCACTTATTGATTTGGTTATTTGGTTCTTTGGGGTTAAGTTTTTTTCTTTCACTCTTTATATATTTCAAATACTAATCCTCTGTAGAAAGAGTAGTTGGAAAAAGAGTTTCCCCTATTCTGTAGGCTGCCTTTTCACACTTTTAGTTGTTTCTGTTGCTGTGAAGAAACTTTTTAATTCATTAATTGTTGATATTATTTTCTGAACCTCAGGAGTCCTACTGAGGAAGTCATTGCCTGTGTCAATATGTTGGAATTGTGGCCCTTATGTTTTCTTCTAGCAAATGGAAAGTTTATGATCTAATTCCCAGGTATTTAATCCATTTTGAATTAACTTTTGTGCAGGGTGAGAGATACAGAACTAGTTACATTCTTCTACATATGAATATCAAATTTTTCCAGGACCACTTGCTAATAAGTCTTTTTATCTAGTGTATGTTTTCAGTAACTATGTCAAGGATCAGATGACCATATCTGTGTGGGTTTGTTTCTGTGTTTTCTATTCTATTTCATTTGCCTGTATATCTGTTTTTATGCCAGTACTATACTGTTTCTGTTACAATTACTCTCTAATGTAATTTGAAATTGGGTATTGTGATGCCTCCAACATTGCTTTTTGCCCAGAATTGTGCTGCCTATTCTGGGTCCTTAATTATTCCATACGAGTTTTAGGACTTTTTTATAGTTGTGTGAAAAGTGTCATTTGTATTTTGATGTGTATTGCTTTGATTTGTAGCTTGCTTTTGGTAACATGCTATTTTTAACTATATTAATTTTGCCTATATGTGAACATGGGAGTATTTCCATCTTCGAATTTCTTCCTTCAGGGTTCTATAGTTTTCATTGTAGAATTCTCTTACTTCTTTGTTTAGATTTATTCCTAGATTTCTTGATGCTTTTGTGAATGGAGTTATTTTCCTGAGATCATTTTTAGAGTATTAGTAATTGGTATAGAGAAAAGCTATTGATTTTGGTAGGTTGATTTTTTTTATCCTCCTACTTAGCTGAATATGTTTTGCAGCTCTAGAAGTCTTCTGGTTAAGTTAGTTTGTTTACGGATCTTTTAAGTATAGTATCATATTATCTTATACTGGATTCCTATTATTTTCTCCTCTTGCCTAGTATATCTGGCTAAAATTTGAAGTACCATATTGAGAAGTAGACATTTTTGTCTTAGATCGCCTAGGGACTCCTTATTTGTTGTTTGGTGTTGATATAATTGAGTCAGGAGGGTTTTAATCCCACCAGTGGACCAGTCTATGGTAGTGGATTTATCTGGGTGGTGGCCTGGGCTAGTAGAGTGCAGCTGGAAAAGGTGGGTCTGTGGGAATGCAGCCTTGGAGATTATATATGGTTCCTCATCTCTCTGCTGTCTTGCATCCAGCATCCATGATGTGAGGAGAACAGCCCATGTGCTCTCCCTCTCTCTGCTTCCTGTGTCATGCCCTGAGATGCAGGCACCAGCCTCACATGGACTGAACAAAATCACCAAACTTTGAGCAAATAAATCTTCCTCCTGTAAGTTACATGGTCAGGTCTTTGGATTATAGCTGTGAAAATGCTAACTAATACAGAGACAAATGTAGAATGGTGGTGGGGAATGTGTAAATGCATAATTACTGTATAGTGGGCACTGTATATATGTGGGGGAAACTGAAAATTTTCTGGAAATAGATGAAAGTTATGGTTTTACATCAATGTAAATTTACTTAATGCCACAAAACTGTAAACCTGTAAATGGTCATCAGGGTTAATTTTATATTATGTATATTTACAATAAAAAGTCAAATGCAGATTGCAACATTTTTTGCCTTAAAGATCAATAGAAATGTGTTTTAAAACCATGTGAGAGCTGGGCGTGGTGGCGCACGCTTGTAATCCCAGCATTCGGGAGGCTGAGACCGGAGGATCTGGGTTTGTGGCCAGCCTCAGCTACCTAGTGAGGCACTCCGCAACTTAGTGAGACCCAGTTTCAAAATAAAGAATAAAAAATAGGGCTGGGGTTATAGCTCGGAGGTAGAATGCCCCTGAGTTCAATCCCCAGTACCGCAAAAAAAATAAAACCATGTGAACATTCTAGTAAAATTCTTATAATTTATTACAGATTATTATTATTTTATTATTTGTTTTTTACCATACTGTGGGTTGAACCCAGGGGCATCCTACCT
>PVLC010033406.1:0-17531 GCA_004027655.1 Graphiurus murinus | reverse complement strand
TTTTTTTTTTTTTTTTTTTTTTTTTTTTTTTTTTTTTTTTTTTTTTTTTTTTTTTTTTTTTTTTTTTTTGCGGTACTAGGGATTGAACTCAGGGGCGTTCTACCTCCGAGCTACACCCCCAGCCCTATTTTTTATTCTTTATTTTGAAACCGAGTCTCACTAAGTTGCGGAGTGCCTCACTAGGTAGCTGAGGCTGGCCGCGAACCCGGATCCTCCGGTCTCAGCCTCCCGACACTGTATATAATTTTTATGGATGGCAAAAGTTTTCTGATATGTTACCTTGTCATTATCTGAAGCACTATTTTAATTGAAATAAAACATCCAATATTCATGAAATATTTTAGAAAATCATGAAATGCCCTCTAAATGGAATATATTACAAAATTTATCATGGAAAATGCTTTTGATAAAAATTTAAATAATACCCTACTTTGATTATAGATGGGTTAAAGATTAGATATATTTATAAATACACATTGGAAAGAATATGGAAAAAAGGAAAATGTTATTGGTTACAGTGGTAAAAGTTGAGAAAAGTTTCCAAATATATTCCACTAATATTGATATAAAAAATATATATGTATTATGTACACGTATATACTATGGATACTATATATACATATTTACTATACCTTTAATACATGTATTAAATGTCTGCTAGTCAGTATAGTTTAGCTGTTGTGGCAGAATTCTCACCCCACACTCAAAATATAAAACACAGAAGCTAAGGTATGAGGGTCACAGGTTTGAGGCTAGCATGTGGTAACTCAGACTGAGAGAATGTAGCTCAGAGGTATAATGCCCTGGATTTAACTCACACACATATACAGATATAAAATATCAAAAACAAAAGATTTCATATGTATATATGCAGATAGATTTGCTTGAAAACCAAGAAAGAAAGTTGTACCTGCCAGCAATAAGAGATAAGGAGAATATACTTAAGAAGGGGGTAAATTAGGAGCTGGGTGCAGTGGCACATACCTGTAATGCCAATACTTGAGAGGCTGAAACAGGAGAATTGCAGGTTTAAGGCCAGCCTCAGCGACTTAGTGAGGCCCCCAGCAACATAACAAGACATGCTTCAAAATAAAAAGGGCTGGGAGGTAGAAAAACTTGGAGGTCTAATGCCTCTGGGTTCAAGCCTCAGTGCCAAAAGAATTTAAAAAATAAATTTTGGGTGGGGGGAGGAACTAAATCCTAAATGGTTTTCATCTCGATAAGGCTTTAAGTGCTAGAGATTAATGTCTTAATGTTCCTAGGAAAGTCCAGGCTACATGATCTATACACAGGTAGCTGTAACTGATCAACTATCTAAGGCTTAGAGCCGAAAAGAGATTTTTACCTATGAAATGGGACTAAAAATGGGAAACCATAGACCCAGAAGTTTCAGGTAAATTTGCTGTTTGCCTAGAGCATGGAGAAGAGCAAATTATGAGAATGCAGAGCACTAGGACTGTATTACACATGACTGTAGAATTTTATTTGATAAGCTTCTTATAGTATAAGAGCTCTAAGTCAATAAATTAGTATAAAGTGGGTCTGAAACCATTAAATCCTTAGAAACTCAGCAAAGGCAAATGTGAAACTGCTTCCATAATCCAGGATATATAAGATTCTTGTGATAAAATAATCCTTGCTGAAGATAAGTTTGTAATTTATATCACAAGAGAAAAATGATAGTATACCAGGAATACATATACAGATATATATGAATATATTTTATTCATTTCCTGGGAAACAATCCTCACATAAAATGAACTCATAATTAAATTTTAAAAGGTATTAATCACAGGAAAAAATGATATATACAGAAGGAGATTGGCATAAATTTATCAGACAACAAAAGGAAAGGTAAATTAGCAAAATTAATATGAGACAAAATGGAATTTAAGGGAAAATGACATAACTAAGGATAAAAGACACTAGAACATGATAAAAGGAATATGCTACCAAGAAAATATTAAAATCATAATCTTATATAAATCCAATGGTATAGTATTAGAATTAAGAAAGCAAAAAATTATTAGCTCTAAAAAGAAATAAATGGCCAGTTGCAATTAAATATTAAACATATCTCAGCAATTGATGATCAAAAAAAGTAAATATTTGAATACTATAATTGGTACACTTGATTAAATGGATATCTATATAGAAAATCCTCTAGGAAATAGACAATATGGATATATTTAAAGGTACATGGAAGCCGGGCATGGTGGCGCACGCTTGTAATCCCAGCATTTGGGAGGCTGAGACCGGAGGATCTGGGTTCGCAGTCAGCCTCAGCTTCTTAGTGAGGCCCTCCTCAACTTAGTGAGACCCTGTTTCCATATTAAAAATAAAAAAAATTGAGCTGGTAGAATGCCCCCAGGTTCCATCCCCAGTACTACAAAAAAAAAAAAAAAAAAAAAAAAAAAAGGTACATGGATTCTTTTTTTTCCCTAAGGAAAATTGACTGTGACCTGGATCCCAAACGAAATTTACATCATGAAAAACACATGCCTTGAACAAAATGAAAAAGCAATTGATCAGTAATAATTTAAAAATAGAAATCTCACACACACACACACACACACACACACACACACACACTACTTACAATTAAGTAACAAAATATTACATCGCAAAAAATTGAGGGTATAGGTAATAGAGGGAAATTTTTCAGGAATAGAAAGTTATAATCCTTCTTGAGTGTACTTATTGAAATTCAAAGAAGTAGGGGAAATACGTGTTTGTGTTCAGTTTTAACATAAATACAAATAACAATAAAAAGTGACAAGATAAAACTGGATCAACAAAACTCAAAGCTTGTGTTTGTTTGGATTTTTTTGTGGGTTGGTTGGTTGGTTGGTATTGGAGATTGAACCCAGGGGCATTCTACTCTGAAGTATACCCCCAACCTCTATCTATCTACCTGTCATCTATTTATTTATTTTTGATACTGAGGACTGAACTCAGGGGCATTCTACCTCTGAGGTTCACTCCCAGTCCTATTTTTTTTTTTAAATTTTGAAACAGGGTGTCAATAGTTTAATGAGAGTCTTACTACCTGTTGAGGCTATCCTCGAACCTGTGATCCTCCTGTCTCAGCCTCCCAAGTACTGGGATTACAAGCATGTGCCATCACACCCTACTTATTTTTTGTTTTGAAATAGGGTCTTGCTAAGTTGCTGAGTCTGACTCTGAACCTGTGATCTTCCTGTCTCAGCCTCCCAAGTGTTGGAATTAGAGGCATGCACCGCCACGCCTGGCTCAAAGCTAGTTTTTTAAGAAGATATATCAACAGAGCTCTTTGCCAGTTACTATTCTGAGTGCTAGAAATATAGCTGTGAACAAATCATACCAATTTCTTACCCTGTAATATAAAGCTTTTATTTTAGTGAAGGAGTTGAACAGATAAATGCCAGTGACAATAATTCCAATAAAGAAAAGTAAATCAGCATAAAGAAGATAGAGAGTGACAAGAAGTAATTTTGTAGATATGACCAGAGAATGTCTCTGAATAAATGGCATTTGAACTGTGAGCCTCTATAAACTGAGGGAGCAATCCAGGCAGAAAACTCCTTTGAAGGGTATTCTTGGCAGAGAACAGCAGAGCAAAAGCCTTGACTGCCATCATATCAAAGTAGGACTAAAGGGAAATACCTTAAAATGGAAGGGTAGGGAACGGGATAAGACTGGACAAAAGAACAAAGAGGACTTAAACTTCATGTTAAATATGTAGGAAAAAATAATCAAGAGGCTACATTGATTGCCAACGGTCTTATCCAGGTTATAAATGCTTTCATTTTATTTTCCAATTACATCCTTTAAAAGGCCATCTTTTAGCCAGGTATGGTGGTGCACACCTGTAATCCCAGTACTTGGGAGTCTGAGACAGGAGGATTGCAGGTTCAAAGTCAGCTTAGCAAGATGCTGTTTCAAATTAAAAAATAAATACTTAGGGTTGGAGATGTAGTTCAGAGGCAAAATGCCCCTGGGTTCAATCCCCAGTGTACACACATACACACACACACACACACACACACACACACACACACTGCTGTCTTTTCTTTTAGAGATTTATCAAAATGTTTGTGATAGGTATGTATAGCCATCCTCTTTACATAACTAATCTCTAGAGTACTTAGTTGCTGGAAAATGGGAATATATTAAGATTATGGTTTATAAAATAATCACATTTTCAATTTAATATTACTTTCTCAAAAAACCTATTCTTAAGTGGTCCCAGTCTTTCCAGTTTTCTTCATATGGGAGACTGAATTTTTTTTTGTTGTTTATTCATTCAGCGTATTTTATTGAACACCTAACACGTGCCAGCAAACAAAAGCAAAACTGACAAAGCCTGCTCTCATGGAGTTAAAATTCTATTCAAGGAAGATAGCTAGGAAACAAATTAGTAAACATAACATATAACTGATGGTTCAGTACAGTGATGAAAGATCAAGTCAGATAAAAGCAATAGTGATTTGAAGTTTTTAGATGGTGATGTAGGGATGAACTATCTGTAAAAGACAACATGGAACAAAATCATGAAGAAAGTGTAGAGATAAGTTATATGGGAGAAGAGTCTTAGAAATTGACAGAAAAGCGCAAAAGCCTTTACTGTTGTCTTAAGAGCTATCCCATATGGCTGGAACTGAACAGATGAAGAGTAGACTAGCAGTAGATAAGAAAGACAGCAAAGGCCTGGATAGTATAGACAGGGCTTTTTAGATCACGATGAAGATTGGAACAAAGGACTGGTGTAGTTTGAACAAAGAATCACTCTGGCCACAATGTTGAAAGTAGCCCACAAGGCCTGGTATAGGGTAGAGACAGAAGCCAGTTAGAAGGTTATTGTAACACTGTATACAAGAAATAATACTGGTTTAGACCAAGATGATGAGAGAGAGAGTTAAATTTTAGATATATTACTTTTTAGCAGCAAAATTTTTTTTTTTTTTTTTTTTTTTTTTTTGTACTGGGGTTTGGACCCAAGAGCATTCTACCTCCCAGTTAACTCCCAGCCGTTTTTATTTTTTATTTTGAAACAGGGTCTTGCTAGGTTGCTGAGGGTCTCACTGAGTTGGTGAAACTGGTCTCGAACCCATGACCCTCCTGTCTCAGCCTCCCAAGTACTGGAATTACAGGCAAGTGCAACCACACCCAGGTAGCAGCATTTCTTAATTACTTTCTCTGATCTCAAGGGATACTTTGGGAGTTATTGAAAAAAGAAAAAAAGCACACATTAATTTTCAGTGAATGATAAGTTATACAAGTGATCCCAGGAGATTTTTTTTTAATACTTTTGTTGGTGCATTGTAATTATACATCATACTGAGGTATAGAGTGATAGGAACATACATGCACACAGCATTTGGTGAATTTCCCTCTGGATTCCACTCCCTCCCTCCCTTTCCCCATACATGTCATTGAGATTGACATTGGTAATTTCATATATGTACGTAACATTATTTAAACTAATACCTTCTTTATGTCTCTTTAACCCATCCCCTTTCCCTAAATCCCCTCCCTTGCTCCATTGGACTCTCTGCTCTTTGATTTGAGGTTTCTTTTGTTTTCTAATTTCTATCTAGCGTCCACATATCAGAGAAAACATACAACTATTCACTATCTGAGACTGGCTTATCTCATTTAGCATAATATTTTCGAGTTCCATCCATTTTGCTGCAAATGACATAATTTTGTTCGTCCCAAAAGATTTTAAAACCTCTAAAAATTTTTCATAGGATTGTGGGAAGGGAATTTTAGTCCTACTTACCTAGAGCATCCTGTACTTTTCCTGTGGTTTTTAGTCACCCTGAACTTTGCAGCTAAACTTAATCCCTTCATACTTTGTTTTGAAAAGTAAATCTTGAAACAAAAAAATAAATTAATTTGAAATCTGAGTGTGTTATGGTTGTAATGGTGCCTTGGGATGTTTTCCTCTATTCAAATAGATAAATTGAATTGGGAAGCTAAAACTAATAGCTTGGTTGCAGCTTCCACAAATCTTTATTACAAAGTCAGTAGGAAATAGAAAGGGAAGAGAAGAAAAGTAGTGTGCCTGCAAGGCACGCTGGGGAGCCTGAAAGTGGAACTCTGTCCCCCCTCCCTGGCCTTTAAATAAAGTTTTCTTATTGGTATGTTCTTATCAGCATTACCAAGACAACAGACTAGTAACATTTCTTAGGCAGGTGGTGCCTTTTTGTCTCTGGGTAGTGCACTTACTAAGTGCAGGGGTCAATCTACCTTGCTTTTACCACTGTTGTATTGGGCTGTATTGGTAGCCCATCAACTATGGGTGCCTTGAAGTAACACACAGTTTACATTTCCCATACCAAGGCTGGGTCCCAAAGAATAGGAGGGAACCAGAGGCACTGATTGCCCCTCCATATTGTTAAGGGCAAAGGCTTTAATTTCCTCTACATTCTTACAATAGGTTAATCCTCAGGACAAAGGGCAGAGTGGAGGGGGAGTTCTGGAGTATAACAGGCCAACCAACCTGTGTTTCTCTGTGCCTGGGTGCCTACGTGGCACCCAGACTATGGTTGCATTTATATATATATATATATATATTTTTTTTTTTTTTTTTTTTTTTTTTTTTTTTTTTTTTTTTTTTTTTTTTTTTTTTTTTTTTTTTTTTTTGTGGTACTGGTGATTGAACTCAGGGGCATTCTACCTCCAAGCTACACCCCCAGCCCTATTTTTTATTCTTTATTTTGAAACCGAGTCTCACTAAGTTGCGGAGTGCCTCACTAGGTAGCTGAGGCTGGCCGCGAACCCGGATCCTCTGGTCTCAGCCTCCTGAATGCTGGGATTACAAGCGTGCGCTACCACACCTGGCTGCATTTTATATTTTTATTGGAAGTTAATACTGGCGCAACTTTTCAATACCAGCACAGATGCAGTTGTAAAATTTTGACACTGATTAACTGAAATTAAATTTAATGAAATTTTTACTTTATAGCTTAATTATATACCTAAGATTATATTAAAAGGCAATATACAAAGGCAAATAACCAGTTTTTGCTCTAGATCTTTTATGGAAGATAACTTGGCTTATAACATCTTTTAAAGATGTGGGGGTATATATTTTGCATGATTTATATGCAGTTTACTTTAATAGGTGTAACAAAATCCAAATGACAGTTGAATTATTTTATTCTGGTTTCATTTGTGTTATATATTATAGTTCAATTAAACTGATATTATTTGCGTTACTTATTTCTAAATATATTTTCCACCCTCTCAAGTTATTACTATATTAGTTCATTTTTATTATTACTTTTGTGTCTAAGGATTCCTGTAACTGAAGTGAGTGTTTGCTAGGGACAAAGAGGGAGAAGAGAAAGAGAATTTATTTTATATCAGGTCTTTAGAGCTACAGATTATATCATTATTTATGGCATTTATTTATTTATTTTTATTTAATTTTTTTTGTGTTACTGGGGATTGAACTCAATGGGATTCTACCTTTAAGCTATACTCCCAGCCCTATTTTTTTATTCTTTATTTTTGAAACAGGGTCTCCCTAAGTTGCGAGTGCCTCACTAGGTAGCTGAGGCTGGCCGTGAACCCGGATCCTCCGGTCTCAGCCTCCCAAATGCTGGGATTACAAGCATGAGCCACCACACCTGGCTATATTTATGTCTTTTAAATGTGAAGCAAATCATTGTCCAGAGTGGAAGGCAGACAGTAAAAATCATAATTTATTTTAAATCTGTGCCCATTCCCTAATAACATTTAATAACATCTAATAACATGAAAAACTTAACTGTGAGTTGTGTGTACTATTGTGTGCCTGTAGTGCCAGCACTCAGGAGACTGAGACAGGGAGTTCCAGGCCAGCCTGGGCAACATAGTGAGACCAGATCTAAAAACAAAAACAAAAAAACTATGTATTCAAAATATCTATTTTAGTGTAATAACAGTAAAATTACTGAACAGTAAACTCAGAAAATGTTTTGATCATGTTTTACATAGACTTTAGTATAGTGAGTGGGAAGTACATTTTTGGAAGATACAGTTTTAGGACATAATGCCCTTTCTTTCTCTCTCTCTTTGTCTTTCTCTTTCTTTTTTCCTTGTGGTACTGGGTCCTGAACCCTGGGGCACTCTATCACTGAGCTACATAATCAGCCCTTTTTAGTTTTTATTTTGAAACAGGGTCTTGCTGAGTTACCCATACTGGCCTTGAACCTGTGATCCTCCTCAGCCTCCCAAATACTGGGATTGCAAGTGTGTGCCGTCATGCCTGGCTATAATGCCTAATCTTAATAAGGAGCTTTACTTATTTTTTTTTTTCATAGTCATGAAAACTAATTACCATATCTGTTTAAGAGTATTTCAAACATTTAATAAACTTTTTACTCTTACTAACCTAACTTTCTTTTTCTTTTAGCAAAACTGTACAATCTAAAGTGGACTGCATTTTGGTAAGTGAAATACCCAACTTAAAAGTTCTTTTGTAATAAGACTTTTACAAAACACTATAAAAAATATACCAACTTTAGTGAATAATATTTGACATTTAATTACAGCCCTTTGGGTAAATTTGTTATAAGCTATCTAGGTATTTTTCTGTTTCTCATCAATACTGTAGTCAACTCTGAAGTAATTGCATGCTTTTGAGTCTTATTGACCTTTACTGAAAGATTGCTTAAACAAACATTTAATTAAAGTGGATATTTATTTTTCTATTCTAATAATGCTGTAAAAATTTGTCTAAAGAAAAGATTTCAAGATGTTTGATGTGTTTCGTTATGGCAGCATATTTTTCATTTTTCATATTTTAGTTGCTAGTCTTTAGTAATTAAGCCACAACAATAGTCTAAATTTAGGTTATACATACAGAACTCTATAAAAATTTGCTTAAAGAAAAGCTTTTAACGTGCCCAGTGAGTATATTTTTGTTACTATAACATACTTTCATCTTTGGGTTATAGTTTTAAGATTTCAAGCCCGCTGGACATGGTGGTGCATTCTTGTAATCTCTGTACTTGGGAGACTGAGACAGGAGGATCACACATTCGAGATCAGCCTCAGCAACTAGGGAGACTGTCATCAACCTAGTGAGACTCTGTTTCAAAATAAATATAAAATAGGTCTGGGAGTATAGCTTGGAAGTAGAATGCCCCCGGTTCAATTCCCAGTACCACAAAAGAGAGAGGGGCGGGAGACGGGGGGAAGATTTTAAGCCACAATAACAGTTTAAATTTAGATTGTCTTTGTAGTTCCAGTTCCTTAGGTTTTTTCCTTAAATGTGTAAGAGAAGAAGCATGCAACTACTGGGACAACTGAAATAATACCACTTTCATGAAATCTGTGCTTACAGGCTACACCTTAGGCTCCAGAACATTCATTGTCTACACTGCTAAATTACCCAAAGTGTCAGTAGAGTTAATCCTCTTTCCTTAAAGTCTGGTGCTAAACTATTATGTGATATCTTAATAGCTTTTTTTAGCATATTGTAACCTCTAGGTAGGTGAATAACTTGGAATAGTTCATAGAAGTAATTTGATCATTTCTCTTATACTTTTCTAACCAAATAGCTAAAATAGGATTTTGTAAGAGTGCTTTTCTCTTTTCCTTTCATTTATTCTTTTTTTTTATAATGTGCTTTTATTGGTGCATTATAGTCTCATATCATAAAGTAAATCATGTTGACAGTGACATACATGGACACAGCACTTAATGCACTGCCCCCCCCACCTTCCCCTTTCCCAATACAAAGTACTAAGATTGACATTGGTATATTCATATGTGTACACACATGGTAGTTTTTCCATTAATGAACCTCAGTCTTCCCCTTCTTCCCTTAGACCACCTCCCTGGTTCCACTGAGGTTTCTCCTCCATTATCTGGAGGCCCTCTGGTATCCGAATTACTCCTTAGCTTGTGTATATTAGAGAAAACATATGACACTTTACTATCTGTGACTGGCTAATCTCACTTACATAATGTTTTCCGGGTTCTTCCATTTTCTTGCAAATGACGTAATTTTGTTTTTTATCACTGAGTAGAATTCCATGTGTGTATTGTAATCCATTCATCTATTCAGAGACACCTAGGTTGGTTCCATAAATTGGCTATTGTGAATTGTGCTGCTGTGAACTTTGGTATGCATATATTACTGTAGTTCTCTGATTTCAGCCCCTTTGGAAAGATACCCAGTAGCAGTAGAACCAGATCATTATGGTGGATCCATTCCCAATTTTCTGAGGAATCTTCACACTGATCTCCATAGTGGCTGAACTAGTTTGCATTCCCACCAACAGTATATAAGATTTCCTCACATCCTCGCCAACATTTCTTGCTTTTTGACTTCTTGATGATTGCCATTCTGATTGGGTGTAGATGGAATCCTAATGTAGTTTTGATTTGCATCTCCCTGATTATCAATGATGTTGAACATTTTTTCATGTATCTATTGGCCATTTGTATCTCTTCTTTTGTGAAGTATCTATTCAGTTGTCCATTTCTTAATTTTTTTTTTTTTTTTAGTATAAAGTCTTTTTTTTTTGGCGGTACTGGGGATTGAACTCAGGGGCATTCTACTTCTGAGCTATACCCCCAGCCGTATTTTTTATTCTTTATTTTGAAACAGGGTCTCCCTAAGTTGCGGAGTGCCTCACTAGGTAGCTGAGGCTGGGCGCGAACCCGGATCTTCCAGTCTCAGCCTCCTGAATGCTGGGATTACAAGTGTGTGCCACCGTGCCCGGCTAGTGTAAAGTCTTTTTAAGTTCTTTGTATATTCCATATATTAATCCTTGACCAGAGGCATAGCTGGCAAAGATCTTCTCCCATTCTGTTGCTTTCTCTTTAAACTCTAAATTGTTTTCTTTGATGTGCAGAAACTTGTTGGTTTAATGCCATCCCATTTATTAATCCTTGTTTTAATTTCCTGAGCTTTGGGGGTCTTGTTGGTGAAGTTTCTGCCTGTGCCTATTATGTTGGAGTGTTGGACCTATACCCTCCTCTAGTAGCTTCACAGTATCTGGTCTAACTTCCAGATCTTTGATCTGTCTCGAGTTGACTCCTGTGCATGGTGAGAGGTAAGGGTTTAGTTCCATTTTTCTACAAGTGGATAACCAGTTTTCCAAACACCATTTGTTGAAAAAGCTGTCTTTTCTCCAGTGTATGTGTCTGGCACCGTCTGGCTATAAGTTTGTCAATGTGTTTCTGTATCTTCTATTCTGTTGATTGATCTATGTGTCTGTTTTTGTGCCAACACCATGCTGTTTTTATTACTATAGCTGTATAGTATAATTTGAAGTCAGGAAATGTGATCCTCCTGCATGGTTCTTTATTGCTGAGAATGTCTGGTTATTCTGGGTCTTTTTTCTCTCCATATGAAATTTAGGACATTTTTCTAGGTCTGTGGAGCATGACATTATTTTGGTAGGAATTGCATTGACTCTGTAGATCACTTAGAATGGCCATTTTGATATTTATTCTGCCTATCCAAGAGCAGGGGAGATCTTTAAATTTTCTAAGATCCTCAATTTCCATCTTTAGTGTTTTGTAACTTTCATTGTAGAGGTCTTTTACCTCTTGGTTAGGTTTATTCCTAGGCATTTTATTGGTTTTGAGGGTATTGTGAATGGAATTGTTTTCTGGATTTTTTTTCTCAGTGGGTTCATGGTTGGCATATAGAAAAGCTACTGATTTTTTTTAGGTTGACTTTGTATCTTGCTACTTTGCTGAATTTGCTAATCAGCAACTCTAGTAGTCTTTTGGTTGAGTTTTTTTGGTCTTCTTGATATAGGATTATATCATCTGCAAATAAAGAAAATTTCAATTCTTTTCCTATTTGAATTCCTTTGATATCCTTTTCTTGTCTTATTTCTCTGGCAAGAGTCTCAAGGACTCTATTAAAAAGGAGTGGTGATAGTGGCATCCTTGTCTTGTTCCTGATTTTAAAGGGAATTCCCACAGTTTTTCCTTTTCAATATGATGTTGGCTTTGGATTCATTGTATATTACCTCAGTGATGTTGAGGTACACTCCTTCTATTCGATTTTCTGCAGTGTTTTTAAAATGAATGGGTGTTAGGTTTTTCAGCATATGTTGAGATAATCATGTGATTTTTGCCCTTTGTCTTATTTACATGGTGAATAACATATATTGATTTGTGTATGTTGAACCAGCCTTGCTTTCCTAGGATGAAACTAACTTGGTCGTGGTATACAATTTTCTTAATGTGGTTTTGAATGTGCATGGCTAATATTTTGTTTAGAATTTTTGCATCTATGTTCATCAATGATACTGGTCTGTAATTTTCTTTTTTCTTGAGGTATCTTTATTTGGTATTGCTATCAAGGTGATACTGGCCTCATAGAAGGAATTTGGAAGAATTCCATCTCTTTCAGTTTCATGGAATAACTTGTGAAGTATTGAGTTTAGTTCTTCTGTAAAGGTTTTGTAGAATTCTGCTGGAAATCCTTCTGGACCTGGGCTTTTCTTTGATGGAGACTTTTTAATTGATGTTTCTACGTCTTTGCTTGCTAATGGTCAGTTGAGGTTTTCTATATCCTCTTGGTTCAGTTTAGGTAGGTTGTCCCTGTCCAGAAATCTATTGATTTATTTCATGTTTTCCAGTTTATTGAAATATAAATTTTCAAAATAGTTTCTGATGATCTTCTGAATTTCCTCACTGTGTGTGGTGATGTTGTCTCCTTTTTCATTTCTGATTTTAATAATTTGGGTTGATTCTCTTTTTCTTTTGGTTAGGTTGGCTAGGGGTTTGTCAATCTTCTTAATCTTTCCAAAGAGCCAGTTTTTTGCTTCATTGATCGTTTATACTGATTTTTTTGTTTTGTTTTGTTTTTGTGGTACTGGGGATTGAACTCAGGGACTTTCTACCTCCATGCTACACTCCCAGTCCTATTTTTTATTCTTTATTTTGAAACAGGGTCTCACTAAGTTGCGGAGAGGGCCTCACTAAATAGCTGAGGCTGGCCATGAACCCGGATGTTCCTGTCTCACTCTCCCAAGTATTGGGATTACAAGCCTGTGCCACCACGCCTGGCTTGTTTTTTTATTCTCTATTTCATTAATTTCTGCTCTAGGTTTAATTATCTCCTGCCTTCTGCTGGCTTTGGGATTAGATTCTTCCTGTTTATTTGGTGACTATCTGGTTTTCTTATGTGGGCATTCAGTGCTATAAATTTTCCTCTTAATAGCACCTTTAAACTGTCCCATAGATTTTGGTATGTCAAGTCTGTATTTTTGTTTAATTCCAGTATTTTTTTTTTTTTATTTCTCCCCTTCTTTTCTGATCCAGTCCTCATTCATTCAAGAGTATATCCTTCAGTCTCCATATATTTATGGAATTTCTTTTGCTCTTCCTGTTATTGATTTGTACTTTCATTCTGTTGTGGTCTGAGAAGATGCAGGGAATTATATTACATTTTTTTAATTTACTGGTGCTTGCCTTGTGGCCCAAGATGTAGTCTGTTTTGAAGAAGGTTCCATGGGCAGCTGAGAAGAACGTTGCTCTTTGAAATATTCTGTATATGTCTCTTCAGGCCATTTGGGTTAGGGTGTTTTTTAGGTCTGAAGAGTCTTTACTCATCTTTTGTCTGGAAGATTGATCTAGTGGTGTGAGTGGTGTATTGAAGTCTCCCAATATTATTGTATCTGTGTCTATTTGAGACCTGATGTCTGGAGAGTTTGTTTTACAAACATGGGTGCACCCACATTTGGGGCATAAATGTTTACTATCATTATATCTTCTTTGTTGGATTGTTGCTTTTATTAATAAGAAGTGACCCACTTTGTTTCTTCTGATGTGTTTTAGCTTAAAGTCTGTCTTGTCTCAGATATGAGATATGAGTGTTGCTACCCCTGCTTGTTTTTGGTCTCCATTTGTGAGGTATATATTTTTATCTTTTCACCTTTAGCATATGGGTGTCTTTGGCTATGAGTTTCTTACTAGTGGCATTTAATTGGATTATTTTTTTTATCTATATTGCCAGTCTCTGTCTTTTCTAATTGGAGAGTTAAGACCTTTGACACTGAATGTGGTCTTATGATTGATTTTTATTTTTTCATTTTGAGTTGTATTTTCTGTTTGATGTAGTGTTATTTCTCCTTTGCTTAGTTTTCCACCTGGTGGAGTTCGCCTCTTCTCTAGTTCTGGAATTTGCTTCTTTTTTCTTCTTTCTGTTTTATTTCTTTAAGCATTTTCTCTAGTGCTGGTTTGGTAGTCATGAATTCTTTAATTTTCTACTTGTCTTGGGATGTTTATAATTTCTTCATCAATTTTGAATGATATCTTTGCTGGGTGGTATAGCAGTCTTGCAGGGTCTCAAGTACATCATACTAGTCCCTCCTGGCATTTATGACTTCGGTTGATTTTTATTGTTTTGCCCCTGAATGTCACTTGTTGTTTTGTTCTTGCTGTTTTTAAGATTCTTTCCTTGGCCTCTATGTTAGTTATGTTGATTATTATGTTGTGTGGGGAGGTTCTTCTTTGATCTTGTCTTAATGGTGTTCTGTGTGTCCAAGTGGTTTTCTATGTTTGGAAAATTCTCTGAAATTATTTCTCTGAAGAGGTTTCTTATACCCTTGGTTTGTGCTTCTAGACCTTCTTCAATGCCTTTTATCCGTAAGTTAGAGTGTTTCTTATGTCCCATAATTCTTAGATGTTTAGGTTGTATTGTTGTAATGTCTTCTGTATATTGATGACTGTGTTTTCAGTTTTGAATAAACTGTATTCCAAGAGTGTTACCCTGTTTTCTATGTGGTCTAGCCTGCCACAGTTGGTTTCTATTGTGGTCTTTAATTCATTTATTGCCTCCTTCATTTTGCTCAAAACCTCTTTCTAGTTCTTTCGCAGAGCCTCAGTTTCTTCCTTCATTTCCAGTACACTTTCTTTGAGGCCTTTTATCATATTGATGTTCAAAATTTGAAATTCTCCTTGCATTTTCTGCACATCAGTTTTGGTGTTCTCCTTTGTTATTAAGTTGTGGGAGTTTATTATTTCCTCACTGTTCCTCTTTCGTATTTTCAGAGTTCTCAGAGTTTGTATTTCCATTGTCTTGGCATCTTCTTCCTCTTTGTGTGAGTCCTGGGTCTATTTATTATCCCTTTATAAAGGAAGTCTATGCTAGGGTATTTATTTGCCTCTACCACTCTGACTTCTACAATCAAACTTTTGAGTTTGTCCCCAGAGCCTCTTTAACTTGATATAATTCATGTAGGCAGCCACGAGTTTCTGATTGGCTGCAGGCCTCTTGTTCTCCATGCCCAAACTCTGCAGGGCCAGAGACAATGATATTCCGTTCAGAGCCTGCAGCCTGCTGGTTGGCCAAGATTTTGTACCCCAGAGACAACACTGCTGCCCTACTGATTGTGAGCCCATGATACTGCAGAGCACTGACCTCCGGCCTCTGAGGCTAGTGGGCATAGACTCAGTATAGCCGGCAATTGCTATGTTCCAAGCTTGTGGCCCGGCTTACTGAGCTTGATGGCCCCTGGGTTGCTGCCCCAATTTCCTTGTTACAGTCATATGTAGCACTCTCAGTCACTAGAATACATGCATACCAGCCAGAAACTGCTAGCCGAGAAAGTATTGAGTTTCCAACCTGTAGCTGCACCCTGCTGGGCTCCCGGCCTCCTGGTCTCCAGGCATGGCCTGGCCAATAATGCACTGCGGCTGCTCTTTGCCCCAGCTCTGGCAGAGAGAAATTGTACAGTTCTCAGCCTGGGGCTTGGGTGGCTCATTTTTTTACCCTCATGGGCACCACTGCTGCTCTGGGTGATTGTGATCAAGTGAGCCATTGTTGGCCTCTGGCATTGGTGCTTAAAGCACGCAAACAGAGCCAGGTACAAGTTTATTGCTTTCTGAGCCTTTAGTTTGTGAGTATCTTTATTTTTAAAATGCATTTCTTGCAGAGAGCATATAGATGGATTATGGTTTTTAATCCATTTTGCTACCTTATGTCTTTTGATTGGGAAGTTGAGGCCATTGATATTTAGCATGATTATTGAGAGATGATTTTTTTTTTTTTTTTTTGCAGTACTGGGGATTGAACTTAGGGGCATTCTACTTCCAAGCTACACCCCCAGCCCTATTTTTTATTCTTTATTTTGAAACAGGGTCTCACTAAGTTGCGGAGAGCCTCACTAGGTAGCTGAGGCTGGCTGTGAACCCAGATCCTCCGGTCTCAGCCTCCCAAATGCTGGGATTACAAGCGTGCGCCACCACACCCAGCTGAGAGATGATTTTTAATTCCTAACATTTTGAATTGTAACTTGTGTTTGAGGTAGTGTTCTTCTTTGCTTAGTTGTTAATTTAATGGAAGTGATTGCATCTCTGTTTCTGGTATTTTTTATTTCTTTGTAATTTATCTCTGCATATTTTCTCTAGTGCTGGCTTGGAAGACATAAATTCTTTCATCTTCTGTTTGTCATGAAAGTTGTTTTTTTGTTTTTTTGTTTTTTTTTTTTGTGGTACTGGGGATTGAACCTCGGGCATTCTACCTCCAAGCTACACCCCCAGCCCTATTTTTTATTCTTTATTTTGAAACAGGGTCTCACTAAGTTGCAGAATGCCTCACTAGGTAGCTGAGGCTGGCCTCGAACCCGGGTCCTCCGGTCTCTGCCTTCCAAATGTTGGGATTACAAGCGTGTGCCACCATGCCCACCTGTCATGAAAGATTTTTATTTCCCCATCAGATTGAAAGATATCTTTCTTTGCTGGCTAGAGTAATCTTGGCTGTAAGTTGTTTTCTTTCAGAGTTTGGAATATGCTGCTCCAGGCCTTCCTGACTTTCATGACTTAGTTTGAGATGTCTGAAATGATTCTTATTGGCTTACCTCTGAATTTCACTTGGTCTTGTACTCTCATGTTTAAGAGTCTCTCTTTGGCCTCTACATTACAACCACAATTTGATTATTATGTGGTGTCATGAACCTTTTCTCTGATCTTGTCTAATGGGTGTTCTATATGTTTCTTGTACCTGTGTCAACCTCGTTTTCTGTGTTAAGAAAATTTTATGGTATTTCTTCTCTGAAAAGACTTTTTATTCCTTTGGTTTTAGCTTCTAGCCCCTCTTCTATGCCTATTATTCTTAGGTATGCTCTTTTAAAGTTGGCCTAAATCTCTTCAATGTCCAATTCATGCTGTCAAATTATTGTTGTTGTTGTTAATTCTATACTACGTGTTCCTTTTTGGGGTGTCATCTTCTAAGAATGACATTCTGTTTTCTATGTAGTCTAGTTAACTAATCTTCTAAGAATGACATTCTGTTTTCTATGTAGTCTAGTTAACTATTGATGGTTTGTATTTATGTCTTCATTGCATTTATTGCATCCTTCACTTCTTTTTTTTTGTTTGTTTGTTTTTGGCGGTACTGGGGATTGAACTCAGGGGCATTCTACCTCCGAGCTATACCCCCAGCCCTATTTTTTATTCTTTATTTTGAAACCGAGTCTCACTAAGTTGCGGAGTGCCTCACTAGGTAGCTGAGGCTGGCCGCGAACCCGGATCCTCCGGTCTCAGCCTCCCGAATGCTGGGATTACAAGCGTGCACCACCACG
>PVLC010033405.1:0-17585 GCA_004027655.1 Graphiurus murinus | reverse complement strand
TTGTGGAAGGCCTCACTAAGTAGCTGAGGCCAGCCGGGAACCCGGATCCTCCTGTCTCAGCATTCCAAGTACTGGGATTACAAGCATGCGCCACCACGCCCGGCTTATTCTTTACTTTTGAAACAGGGTCTCACTAAGATGTGGAGGGCCTCACTAAGTTTCTGAGGCTGGCCTCGAACCTGCGATCCTCCTGTCTGAGCCTCCAACGTGCTGGGATTACAAGTGTGGGCCACCACGCTGGGCTTGTAAGCGGCCATCTTTACCTGGCGGCCCTGCCTGCCCAGGAGAGGACTCACTTATGGCTTAGTGTGAAGACTTTGTTCTGAACTCTCCAGGCCTCATGTCTGACAGCCCGGGGTGCTCGCTCGGGGTAGTGGGAACTAATAAATGGTGGCAGGGGCTCCTAGTGGGGTCAGAACACTAAACCTGTACCTTGGTGGAGCTGGTTATTCATTATCTTCTCCAGTCAAGAAACCCTGGATGCTGGTGGAGAAAAGAAAGTGTCCTCCCTAGATGGGAAGGACAGGGCGGGGGAGGGCCCCCTTTCAAATGTTTCTCCTTCTCCACCTCACCCCACCCCATGACTGTTCGCTGTTCTCCCCTTTGGCCCTCTCTCTGATCACAAACCCTCAACTCTCAAGATAACATACCGTAAGTAAGTCACGTTCAGATGGAAACCGCTGATACGGCTGTGCTTTGAAAGATGGGACACAGGGATTCCACCGCGGCGGAATATCGAGTGTGTGGCTTTCAGGGGCGCAGGGGGTCTGCGTTACCTCCACCGGTGTGTTACACTTTAAACACACATCCAAGAGCTGGCAGCCAGTGGAATTCGGGATTTGGGTGTTCCCGCAGGAGGGGTGGGGTGGGGTGTCCTCCCTTCTCCCCACCTGCCCCTCTGAGCTGAGATCTTATCAGCAGAGGCCCGTTGGGGATGGAATCTTCCAGGGCTTTATCTCAGTCTTTCCACCCCTCTTAAAAAGTACAGCATTGCTTTCAAGTTTAAACTGTAAGATAATTCAGTTAAAAGGGCTACAGTTCTCTGCCCCCATAGGGAAAAAAACCCTGCGATTCCCAAGACTTTGCTCAAGGGTGACTCATCTTCCAAGCCTTTCTCCCCTGTTTTGGGACACTGTGGTGGCCTGACAGACAGCAATCACGACTTCCTTCTTTTTTTTTCTTTATGAAGTATTGGGAACCGAATCCAGGGCTTCCCACATTCGAGGCAAGTGCTTTACTGCCAAGCTCTCTAGCCCTTTTGACTTTTTATTTCAGGGTCTCCCTAAGTTGCCCAGGCTTGGCCTCAAATCTGTGATCCTCCTGCCTCAGCCTCCTGAGTAGCTGGGATTGATTACAGAAGTGTACTGCCACTCCCAGCTAACTACCAAGCTTCTGTACCTGCTTCCTCACATATCCATACTTTCTCCCCTTCCAGATGGGGCCTCTTTGAAGATAGGCCCATGCCTTGTGGGCATCTGAGGTTCATCACACAAGCTTGGCTCAATACCGTTGAATGAATCAGATAGGTAGGGCAGCGGCAATGAGCAAACTCAGGTTTAATCTTGAGATGTTGCATATGGAAGCCCTTTATTTATTTTTATCCATTTTTTTTAAATTCTTTATTTTGAAACAGGGTCTTACTGAGTTGTAGAGGGCCTCACTAAGTAGCTGAGGCTGGCCACAAACCTATGATCCTCTTGTCTCAGCCTCCCAAGTACTGGGATCACAAGCTTGGGGCACCATGACTGGCTTTTGTTTCCTCATGTTGATTTGGAAGAAAAGCACTAGCTCCGACTATGTGAAGCACCAGCAAGTCCCTCCCACTCTAATTCACTCTTCAAGTGTTTTTTATTGTTGTTGTTTTGTTTTTTGCGGTACTGGGGATTGAACTCAGGGGCATTCTACCTCTGAGCTATACCCCCAGCCCTATTTTTTATTCTTTACTTTTGAAACAGGGTCTCACTAAGTTGCGGAATGCCTCACTAGGTAGCTGAGGCTGGCCTCGAACCGGGATCTTCGGTCTCAGCCTCCCAAATGCTGGGATTACAAATGTGCGCCACCACGCCCGGCTCCTTCAAGTGTTTCAAGGCTGCCTACCCAGCAGTGGGAGGAGGCTAGCTAAGCACTGGAGCTTAGCCGGGAGTGGTGGCACACTCCTGGAATTCCAGGACTTGGGAGACTGAAACAGGAGAATCACAGGTTCGAGGACAGCCTCAGCAAGTAGTGAGATTCTCATCAATCTAGTAAGATCCTGTTTCAAAATAAAAATAAAAATAGGACTGGGGGTGTAACTCGGAGGTAGAATGCCCCCGGGTTCAATCCCTAGTACTACAACAAAATAAAATAAAATAAATAAAAATAAAAAGGGCTGGAGGTATAGCTCGGAGGTAGAACACTCCTGGGTTCAATCACCAGTACTGTGCATGTGTGCACACACACACATGCACATAGATACACACAAATAAAATAAAATAAAAATAAAAAACCCCGGGACTCAGCCGGTCAGTGGCCCTTGCCCTGGGTGTGCCTGCGCCTGCCACCACCCACTTTGCTGCTCCACCCTGAGCCCCGCGTCCTCCCCTCGCTGTTGCAGACCATTTACTTAAGAGTGCCAGAGTGGAAGAACAGTAGCCATTTGCCAAAATCATCCCTTTCCCCACTATTACTTGGTGGAGGTGAGGTCCGGTGGGGTAAGAATTTACTTGTGAGGTGACCTCACAAGTGACCCAGGAAGGCCCTTGCAAAAAAAAAAAATTCCACAGAAGTGCCTGGACTGCTGGTGACTAACCCATCCCTTTAGTCACTGAACAAATATCTATCCACTGCTCCCTGGACTGCCTCAACCCCAGCCAAACGGAAATGACATCTGACCTCAGGCTCATCAAGATGCATCTGAAAATTCTAACATAAATGTGATTGGCCTACTGCTAGGTGAGGCCCCCAGCATGGCAGGAGGGGCTCTGTTTTGGAGCAGGGATTTTTATATTTATTTATTCATTCATTCATTCATTCATTTTTTAATTGAGTGTGTGGTACTGGGGATTGAAAATGGGAGCATTCGACTCTGAGCTACACCCCCCCACCCTTCTTATGTTTTGGAGTATTTTTTGTTTTTGGTACTGGGGATGGAACCCAGAGGCATTCTACCTTCATGTTATACCCTCAACCAATTGTATTTCTTATTTGGAAACAGGGTCTCACTAAGTTGCAGAGGGCCTCACTAAGTTGCTGAGGCTGGCTTCGAACCTGTGATCCCCCTGTCTCAGTCTCCCAAAGTACTGGGATCACAAGCATGTGTCACCCACCACACCCGACTTTATGGGTTTTTTTGGAAACAGGGTCTTGCTAGGTTGCTGAGGGCCTTACTAAGTTGCTGAGGTTGGCTTCAAACCTCTGATTCTCCTGTCTCAGCCTCCCAAGCACTGGGATTACAGGTGTGCACCACCACACCTGGTAGGGACTATTACTTTACAGTTGGCCTTCTAAATCTGGCTAATACCCTATGACAAGATACTTTATCAATTATAACCTGGTTTCTCAGTTTAAAGGCAATGGTGAGGGCTGGGAGTACAGCTCAGTGGCAGAGCATTTGCATAACATGCCTGAAGCCCTGTATCCCCAGCATTGTAGAAATATGTAATAGAAACAAAAGCAAGCCGGGAGTGGTGGCACATGCTTGTAGTCCCAATACTTGGGAGGCTGAGACAGGAGGATCCCAGGTTTGTGGTCAGCCTCAGCTACTTAGTGAGGCCCTCTGCAACTTAGTGAGACCCTGTTTCAAAATAAAGAATAAAAAATAGGACTGGAGGTGAAGCTCAGAGGTAGAATACCCCTGAGTTCAATCTCCAGTACCACACACACAAAAATAAATAAATAAAATAAAATAGGCTGGGGGTATAGATCAGAGGTAGAATGCTCCTGTTCCATCCCTAGTACTGCAAAAAAACAAGCAAGCAAGCAAACAAACAAAAAACAAAAGCAATATTGACAGCTAACCCTGCTTATGAGAATCCCACAAAATACTTGTGATACCTAGAAGGGCATTAAGAGCTTCTAGTAAGAAGGCAAAGTACCCAGGCATGGTGGCACACGCCTGTAATCCTAGTATTTGGGAGGCTAAGACAGGAGGATCACAGGTTCAAGGCCAGCCTCAGCAATTTAGTGAGACCCTGTTTCAAAATAAATAAAATAGGACTCGGGGTGTAGCTTGGAGGTAGAATGTCCCTGGGTTGGATCCCTAAAACCCCCTTCCCCCTACCCAGTGCCAAAAAAAAAAAAAAAAAAAAAAGACAAAGTCTCATGGGAGCATAGTTGGAGTGACAATTTGTCTCCTCTTATAGGTTCAGTTCACATTACCAAATCCTCTTGTCTGGTGGATTTAGACAAATGAAGTGCAAGGACTAGCGAATATGAAATATGAAACAAATATGAAAATTTACTTTAAGTCAGGGAAAGATAGAAAACAAAACAGCTCCCCTACACACAGGGGGAGGAGTCCTTGAAAGAGACTAACCGAAGCTCTTGGGAGGTGGGCTTTTAACCCTTACTGAGGTCTCCCATCTGCTCTTATGATTGATCATAATTGGGTTTTGGGGAACCAATGTCTTTTGCCCAATCTCAGACCTTAATTTGAAGTGTTATCTTGTGGCTGGTGGGCCCTGATCTCCTGGCGCCCACCACTCCGTCGCCTTCCTGCTCACCTCCCTCCACTCACAGGTGATAGAGACGGCCTTGAGTCCCTGTGTTCCCAGGTCCCCAGCCTGCCTCACGATGGCATCTGCCTATGGGAACTGAGGAAGGCTTCCTAGGAGAGGTGGCGCCCCTTTGGGATCTTCAAGTACGAATTGGCCAGGCCAAAAAAGACAGGGCAAATAGCAGACAAAGAGAACACATTTGCAAACTGACAAGTGGCCTGTGCTCCTGGAAGTTGAGAGATCCAGTCTTGAAACGGCAGGAAATGCTGCAGGGTGGGGGTCAGCGCCGGCTGCTCCCTCTCCCTACAAGGCCTTGAGACTCCTCCTGCACTTCTTTGCTCCTGTGACACTGCAAGAAAGCTTCCCCTGACCCCAGGACAAACTGTAGTGACTCCTCCCCCTGGATTTCTGGCCCAGTTTCTTGCCCTTTTTTCTGTTTTTCCTCAAAGTACTTTATATATATATATATATATAATCCAGGGGTATTCTATCTCTGAGCTGCACTCCCAACCCTATTTAATTTAATTAATTTTATTTGTGGTGTTATGGTTTGAACCCAGGGGTTTCTACCTCTGAGCTACACCCCCAGCCATTTTGTTTTGTTTTGTAACAAGGTTTTACTAGGTTGGTGAAAGTCTTGCTGAGTTGCTGAAGCTGCCATCCAACCTGGGATCCTCCTGTCACAGCCTCCCAAGTACTGGGATCACAGCTATGTGGCACCATGCCCAGCTTTTATAATACAATGTAATATAATATAATATAATATAATATAATATAATATAATATAATAATATAAATGTATACTAAATAGTTCTGGGTGCCTCCTCCCTCCCCTCGACACCATACACATAGACTGGAAACCATTTTCTTAGTAGAGAAATTTTTGTCCCTTTTTTTCCAGTATGCACTCAGTGTGTCACACAGTACCCAGCACAGAAGAAGACCGACAAGATGTCATTTAATTCATCCAGCACATATCTGGTGCCTGCAAAGTACTGTGTTCTGCTGGCCTGCAGGCTCCTGGTGAGTGAGCTGAGGCCTCTGCGCTCAAGGGTCAGGTCCTGTGATGTGGGATGCCAGGACCTCCTGAGGAGTCCCTCTGCAGTTCTTGTAGTGCTTTTGAAAGGCGTCCCCTGCCCTTTGCCTTCCTTGGTCCACTCCCTAAAGACTTTCAAAGTGGGGTTGAGCCCACTTTGAATCCCTTACCTTTGTGAGACTAAATTTAATGAGCGTCTCGTGCTAGGAGAGGTGACTCTGAGAATCCCGTGTGACCGCCGGGTGCCTGGGGGGAGCAGATGTTGAAAGGACAGGGTGGGGGTTCAGGACTGGAGGCGTCCAGAGACACACGTAGTTTCTTTCGCAATCTGGCCTGGGGCTGACCCTGTGACTGGGTGTCTTGGCCAAGAATGTCCCCAGAATTCCGAGTCCTTCCGAGATGCTATTTTCTTATCCGATGTTCCATAGTTTTCCATAAAGTGGGTTTGAGAGATGGAAGAAAAGGAGCTTATGTAGTTAGCGGAGCTTCAGAACTTCAGGTGAAAAAAACACTCACGAAATATAAAAATCACAAAATATAGAAAACGATAACTACTACCCAAGAAATGTATAAAAATCCATGCTAAAAAAAAATTTAAAAAAATTTTTTTATTAACTCATCAAAAAAAAAAGAAAACGATAACTACAACTATTAGCATAATGAACATTCACTTACCAGTTCAATAACCACTTATCTGTTTGTTTTTTAATGTGTGTGTGTGTGTGTGTGTGTGTGTGTGTGTGGTGTGTGTGTGTGGGTATGGTACTGGGGATTGAACCCAGAGGCATTCTACCTCTGAGCTACACCCCCAGCCCTATTTTATTCTTTAGTTGAAACAGGGTCTTGCTAGGTTGATGAGAGTCTCACTACTTGCTGAGGCTGGCCTCAAATCTGTGATTCTCCTGTCTTAGCCTCCCAAGTACTGAGATTACAAACATGCACCACCATGCCCAGCCACTTACCTGTTTTTTGTTTTTAATGCTAACATTATGATTTTTGAGCAATTAATAATCATACAATGGAATAAAAATACCAACAATTATAAAATTAAAAGACAAGCCACAAACCGTAGGAAGATATATGTGCTGCTGGGCATGGTGACTCGTGCCTGTAATCCCAGGACTTGGGAAGCTGAGAGAGGAGAATCACAGGTTCAAGGACAGCCTCAGCAAGTAGTGAGACTCTCATCAACTTAATGAGACCCTATTTCAAAATAAAAATAAAATAGGGCTGGAGGTGTAACTCAGAGGTAGGATGCCCCTGGGTTCAATCCCCAGTAACACACACACACACACACACACACACACACACACAACTATATGCATGCTTATGAAAGATACAAGAAGCTGGATGTGGTGGCACATTTCTGTCATCCCAGCAACTTGGGAGTCTGAGGCAGGAAGATAGTAAGTGTGAGGCCAGCTTGAGCAACTTTGCAGGACCATGTCTCAAAACGAAAAGAATAATTACCACCCACAAAGGAAGTTCACAATCAGGTAAGGAACATGCTGGGGCAGAAGGTTGTGAAGAAAACTCCCCCAGTTCCTTGCTCCTCACCTGCTCCCAATCCTTCTCTAAGCAAAACTCAAGCAAGATGAGACAAGTTGCCATGGACACCTTTGATGTCTTTCTTTCTTATTCTTTCCACACCTTTTTTTTTCTTTCTTTTTTTTCTTTTTGTACTGGGGATTGAATCCAGAGGCATTCTACCTTCGAGCTATATCCCCAGCCTGATTTTATTTCTTATTTGGAAACGGTCTCACTAGGTTGATAAGAGTCTCACTACTTGCTGAGGCTGTCCTCGAACCTGTGATCCTCCTGTCTCAACCTCCCAAGTACTGGGATTACAAGGGTGCGCCACCACGCCCGGCTTTCCCCACCTTTTTTTCTAACACAATGAAAGAATGCTTGGTTTATCCCCATGTGACCATGGAAAAGTGCCTTCTTTTTTATTGCAAGAATCTTCTGTGTGTGTGGTACTGGGAATAAAACCTAGGGGCTTTCTATGACGGAGCCTCCAATCTACACCCCCAGCCCCCTTTTAATTTTTTGAAACAGGGTTTTGCTAGTTTGCTGAGAATCTTGCAAGCCGGGCGTGGTGGCGCACACTTGTAATCCCAGCATTCAGGAGGCTGAGACGGGAGGATCCCGGTTCGCGGCCAGCCTCAGCTACCTAGTGAGGCACTCCACAACTTAGTGAGACCCGGTTTCAAAATAAAGAATAAAAAACAGGGCTGGGGGTGTAGCTCGGAGGTAGAATGCCCCTGAGTTCAATCCCCAGGACTGCAAAAAAAAAAAAAAAAAAAAAAAAAAAAAGAGAGAGAATCTTGCTAAATTGCTGAGGCTGGTCTTGAACCCGGGATCCTCCCGTCACAGCCTCTCAAGTACTGGGATCACAGGTGTGCGCCACCATACCTGGCTGCCAGAATCCTTTTTAATTTAACAACTTCCTAAGGGAGGCTTCAATGTCTGCATTTTGCCAGTAAAACCCCCAAGTCTAGAAGGAAAGACTGACTGTGTGTGTGTGGTACTAGGTCTTGAACCAGGGGTACTTCACTGCTGAGCCACACCACCACCCCTTCTTTAGTTTTTTATTTTGAGACAAGATCTCCCTAATTTGCCTAGGCTGGCCTTGAAACTTCAGCCGTGCTGCCTCAGCCTCCTGAGTAGCTGGGAATATAGGCCTGTGTCGTCACACCCAGAAAGGAATGAATAACTTGATTTTTTTTTTTTTTTTTGCGGTACTGGGGATTGAACTCTGGGGCATTCTACCTCTGAGCTATACCCCCAGCCCTATTTTTTATTCTTTATTTTGAAACCGGGTCTCACTAAGTTGCGGAGTGCCTCACTAGGTAGCTGAGGCTGGCAGCGAACCTGGATCCTCCGGTCTCAGCCTCTCAAATGCTGGGATTACAAGCGTGCACCACCACGTCCAGCTCAACTTTTTATTTTTTTTTTGTGGTACTGAAGATTGATCTCAGGGGCATTCTACCTCTGAGCTACATGCCCAGTCCTGGTTTTTTTTTTTTTCTTTGTTTTGAAACAGGGTCTCACTAAGTTGTGGAAGGCCTCACTAAGTAAATGAGGCTGGCTGCGAACCTGTGATCCTTCTGTCTCAGCCTCCCAAGGACTGGGATTACAAGTGTGTGCAACCACACCTGGTTATGAATAACTTTTGAAAGTCACACAGTTAGCAAATACAGTTGTCTATCTATATTTGCAAGTTCAACCAACCAAGGTGGAAAATATCTTGAAAAGAATGAATAAACAAACAAATAAATAAACAAAAAAGAAAATATCCTGAAAAAAAATGTATTTGTTCTGGCAGATCCATATAGATTTTTTCCTTATCATGATTCCCTAAATGATGCAGAATAACAGCTATTTAAATACTATTTAAGCTGGGCAAGGCGGCACATGCTTGTAATCCCAATACTTGGGAGGCTGAGACAGGAGGATTGCAGGTTCGAGAATAGCTTCGGATACTTAGTGAGGCTCTCTGCAACTTAATGAGACCTGTTTCAAAATAAAGAATAGAAAAAATAGAGCTAGGGGTGTAGGTCAGAGGTAGAATGCTCCTAGGTTTCATCCCCAGTATTGCAAAAAAAAAAAAAAAAAAAAACCCAAAAAATAGTATTTAAGCCAGGTGTGGTGGTGCGCACTTGTAATCCCAGTACTGGGAGGCTGAGACAGGAGAATCACAGGTTGGAAGACAGCCTCAACAATTTAGTGAGGCGCTCAGCAATTCAGTGAGACACTGTTGGAAAGTAAAAAATAAGATAGGCCGGGCATGGTGGTGCACGCTTGTAATCCCAGTACTTGGGAGCCTGAGACTGGAGGATTTGGGTTCTCGGCCAGCCTCACCTACTTAGTGAAGCCCTCCGCAAAATAAAGAGTAAAAAAATATAATCCCAGCATTTGGGAGGCTGAGACCAGAGGATCCGGGTTCGTGGCCAGCCTCAGCTACCTAGCGAGGCAATCCGCAACTTAGTGAGACCTGGTTTCAAAATAAAGAATAAAAAAAAATAGGGCTGGGGATATAGCTCGGAGGTAGAATGCCCCTGAGTTCAATCCCCAGAACTGCAAAAAAAAAAGAATAAAAAAATAGGTCTGGGGGTGTAGCTTGGAGGTAAAATGCTCCTGGGTTCCATCCCCAGTAGAGCTAATAAATAAATAAAAATAAAAATAAATAAATAAAATAGGACTGAGGGCATATCTCAGAGGCAGAATGCCCTTTGAGTTCAATCTCCAGTACAACACACACACACACACACACACACACGCACGCACGCACACACGCACGCACGCACACACACACACACACACACACACACACTGGACAGGTGAATGTGTCAGTAGGAAGCTGTAGCTCACACCTGTAGTTCCAGCTATTTGATAATCTGAGGCAGGAGGACCCTTGAGCTCAAGAGTTTTGATCAGCAACAGAGTGAGACCCCATATCCTAAAAAGAAAAAAAAAGAAGTGAGTGTATCAGATGAATCAACATCCTTGTCAGACATGGAACTGGGGCGGTCCTGTGCCCGCTGGAGGGGGTGTGCATGAGGCTGGAGCTCAGTGGGCACTGGGTTCCAACACATACACCGCAGGGACTTAATCACGGGATGCTGAGAATCAGCGGTTCTTTTTTTTTTTTAAACTCAGGGGCATTCTACCTTTCTACCTCCAAGCTATACCCTCAGCCCTATCTTATTCTTTATTTTAAAAAGGGTCTCACTGAGTTTTGGAGGGCCTCACTAAGTAGCTGAGGCTGTCTGCGAACCCAGATCCTCTGGTCTTAACCTCCCGAGTACTGGGATCATCAGCGGTTCTTCTTGAACTGCAGAGAAGCCTGTCCTCTTCTGGTGCTGTGCCTACAGCCCTCCTGTACAGCGGCCATGTGAGCCAGTGTTGAGGGGCAGGCTTGGAAATACTGCAGAACCCAAGTTGGAATCCCTGCTCTGCTCCTTATCAGATGTGTGCTTGTAAGCAGTTATCCTACACCTCTGTTTCTTTCCGTTTGAGACATGGTACTGATACCTAGGTTGTGGGGTTGTTAAAAGGATTACGTGCTATGATAATGTATGTCCATTGCTGAGCCCAAGGCCTGGGAGGGAATAAACCTCCAGAAAAGTAGCTGTTTCTGAGGCCGGGCGTGATGGCGCATGTTTGTAATCCCAGCATTTGGGAGGCTGAGACCGGAGGATCTGGGTTCAAGGCCAGCCTCAGCTACCTAGTGAGGCACTCCCCAACTTAGTGAGACTCTGTTTCAAAATAAAGAATAAAGAATAAAAAATAGAGCTGGGGGTATAGCTCGGAAGTGGAATGCCCCTGAGTTCAATCCCCAGTACCGAAGTTTCTGTTTTATCATCAGGATCATCATTTGGCAGACAGGGTGCGGAGACGCAGAAATCTATTCATTTATTCAGCTAGTGACTGAGCAGCTCGTCCCAGGCACCGTTAGGCCTTTGAAGTACATCAGTGAGCAGAGCAGACCAAGACCCTGGAGGTACGTTCCGGGGTGGGGATCATTTCTGGGGTGCAAAATAAATAAGTGAACTACATGGTATGTGCATTATGAGTGTCCTGGGGGAAAAAATGAAAAGAAATGCATGTGGCTATGCAAGTCACACATTTAAATGTGAGCCTTAATTGCGGGGGGTGGGGGGGTATTGGGGATGAAATCCAGAGGCATTCTACCTCTGAGCTACACCCTCAGCTCTATTTTATTTATTTATTTATTCATTTATTTATTTATTTTGGTACTGAGAACTAAACTTAGGCATTCTACCTCTGAGCCATACTTCCCCTTGTCCTATTTTTTATTCTTTTTGTGTGTGTGTGTGTGGTACTAGGGATTGAACTCAGGGGCATTCTACCTCTGAGCTACGCCCCTAGCCCTATTTTATTCTTTATTTTGAAACTAAGTCTCACTAAGTTGCAGTGGGCTCCACTAAGTAGGTGAGGCTGGACTTGAACCTGTGATCCTCCTGTCTCAGCCTCCCAAGTATTGGGATTACAAGTGTGCACCACCACACTCAGTTAAAGGAACAATAATTTTTAACCATGACAAAGTCTATTTTATCATTTTCCCTCTTTTATTTTGTGCTTTGATGTCTGGCTTTAATAAATAGTATTTGCCCAAGCTAATGTCAGAAAGTAACTTCCAGTTTTTCTCCTGATCTCTTGTCAAGAGCTCAGACATCTATGTCAGCTTCTGTGGCTTTAAAATAATTAAAAATTGTTAGACTCAAACCAGGTGTGGTGACACATGCATGTAATCCCAGTACTTGGGAGGCTGAGACAGGAGGATCACAGGTTCGAGGACAGCCTCAGCAAGTAGTAAGACTCTCATCAACCTAGTGAGAACCTGTTTCCAAGTAAGAAATAAAATTGGCTGGGGGTGTAGCTCAAAGGTAGAATGCTTCTGAGTTCAATCCCTAGTACTCAAAAAAAAAAAAAAAAAATTGTCAGAGCCAGACGAGATGGCACACATTTGTAATACCAGTACTTGGGTGGCTGAGACAGGAGGATTGCAGGTTCATGGCCAATCTCAGCAACTTAGTAAGGCTCACAAATTAGTAATACCCTGTTTCAAAATAAAAAAATAAAATAGGAGCCGGGTGTGGTGGTGCATGCTTGTAATCCCAGCATTTGGGAGGCTGAGACCGGAGGATCTGGGTTCTCAGTCAGCTTCAGCTACCTAGTGAGGCACTCCGCAACTTAGTGAGACCCTGTTTCAAAATAAAGAATAAAAATAAGGCTGGGGGTATAGCTAGGAGGTAGAATGCCCTTGAGTTCAATCCCTAGTACTGCAATAAAATGAATAAATAAAATAGGTCTGGGGTACAGCTCAAAGATAAAATGTCCCTGGGTTCAATTGCTGTTACAAAAAAAAAATGTTGGACTCCTCTATTTTTCTAATTGTTAGCAAATAATGAAATTTCCACAGGCACTGATACTAGTAACAATAGCTAAGACTTCTATTATATGTGTTGTCATTGATCTAAGTACCTTAAACATTACATTACTTAACTATCCCAGTGATTTTGTGGAGCAGGAATTGTTATCCCCAGTGTGTGTGTGTGTGTGTGTGTGTGTGTGTGTGTGTGTGTGTGTGTGTGTGTTGCTAAGGATTAAACAGGGGCATTTTACCTCCAAGCTACACCCCCAGCCCTTTTTATTTTTTATTTGGAAACAGAGTTTTGATATATTGCTAAGAGCCTTGCTAAGTTGCTGAGGCTGACTCAGAACCTTGGATCCTCCTATGTCAGCCTCCCAAGTCCTAGGATTACAGGTGTGTGTGTGTGTGGTACTGGGGATGGAACCCAGGAGCATTCTACCTCCGAGTTACATCCCCAGCCCTAATTTTTATTCTTTATTTTGAAACAGGGTCTCACTAAGTTGAAGAGGGCCTCACCAAGTAGCTGAGGCTGGCTGTGAACCCAGATCCTCCTGTCTCAGCCTCCAGTACTGGGATTACAAGTGTGTGCCACCACGCCCGGCTTATGTGTTTTCTTTGTCCAACATTATTGCATTATAGGAAGGAGAAGAGAACATTGACTTGGAATCCCAGATCTTGATTTCTAGAGTCTTGGCTGTCACTTATCAGCTGGGTGACCTTCAGCAAATTTCAGAGAGGCCTCTTTGAGTCTCTCTCTCCTAATCAGTAAAAAAGAGAGATTCATAATAGTACCCACTTTGTCTAGTTTGTTGTGGGAATCCTACAAGATAACAAAATGCTCTGAAAATGCTAATCTTTTTGTGAGCTATAGAAAAAAGAACACGGATTTCAGAGTCAAAGGATTGGGATTCCTCCCTTCAGGGACACGTGGCCAGGAGGCAGTGATAAGGTCGCTGGGTGGAGGAGCAGGGGTGTTGGCAAGGCCAACCCAGGAGCTGAGGGCTGCATCCTGACCCTGGCGGACCTGCGCTGTGTTCACATTCTTTCTCCAGCAAACCACAGGTTATTACATGTCATGTATAATCAAACCCAAACTGTCAAAGGGTCAGATTTCAGAGATTTACATAGAGGAAGGCCTTGACTGGCCAGGAGAGAGCATTCTCAAAGACCGAAACAAAAATTCGCTTTTCTCATCCACTCATCATCATTCCTAACCAACTTTCTCTGATGGCCCGCGGCATCTGCTGCTTGGCATTGCCTCAGATGTTGGAGGTGTGAAGACTGGAGGGCCCAGAGTGCTTCTAAAAGTTCTGCCCTGTGGGAAGGGGCTTGAGGGGGACGTGGGGTTGGCAAATGTTCAGGGAGGAAGGGAGGGATCTTGTCCTGGAAAGGGTTGAAGGAAATGGGGCCCAGGCAAAGGGGGCACCCTCAAGCCTCCTGCTGAAAGAGACTGGGTTTCACCAGGTGTGATGGGGACATGCCTGTAATCGTAGGACTTGGGAAGCTGAGATAGGAGGATCGCAGGTTCAAGGACAGCCTCAGTGAGTAGTGAGACTCTCATCAACCTAGCAAGACCCTGTTTCAAAAAAATAAAATAAAATAGGGCTGGACGGAGGGGGTAGAGCTCAGAGGGAGAGTGCTCCTAAGTTTAATCTTCAGCGCCACCAAAAAAAAAAAAAGTTTGCCATCATGCCATCATGCTGGCACAGTGGCACACTACTATAATCCAGTACCTGGGGCTGAGACAGGAGGATCCCGAGCTCCGAGCCAGTGCAAGGTAATTTAGCAAGACTCTGTTAAAATAAAAAAGGTGTGTATGGATGTAGCCCAGTGATAGAACACCTCTGGGTTCAATCCCCAGTCAAACACACACACACACACACACACACACGCTCACACTCACTGAATTTTCTATCTTTCAGAGCTCCATTAATGCATACCTATAATCTCTACTAGGAGTATTGCAAGTTCACAGCCAACCTGGACATTTAAAACACCATGTCTCAAGCCGGGGGTGGTGGTGCACGCTTGTAATCCCAGCATTTGGGAGGCTGAGACTGGAGGATCCAGGTTCGCAGCCAGTCTCAGCTACCTAGTGAGGCACTCCGCCACTTAGTGACCCTGTTTCAAAGTAAAGAATAAAAAATAGGCTCAGCTACCTAGTGAGGCACCCCGCAACTTAGTGAGACTTGGTTTCAAAATAAAGAATAAAAAATAGGGCTGGGAGTGTAACTTGGAGGTAGAATGCCCCTGAGTTCAATCCCCAGTACTGAAAAAAAAAAATAGGGCTGGGGGTATAGCTCAGAGGTAGAATGCCCTTGGGTTCAATCCCCAGTACTGAAAAAAAAAAAAAAAAAGTTGGTAGTCTTGCCTCGCATGCCTGTAATCCCAGTACTTGGGAAACTGAGACAGGTGCATCGCAGGTTCCAGGCCAGTCTCAGTAATTTAGCAAGACTATCAATAAGTTGGCAAGACCCTGTTTCAAAATAAAAAATAAAAAGGAGCTGCCAGGTGTGGTGGCACACGCTTGTAATCTCAGTACTTGGGAGGCCGAGACAGGAGGATTGAAGATTCTAGGACAGCCTCAGAAAATAGTGATACTCTCATCAACCTAGAGAGACTCTGTTTCAAAATAAAAATGAAATAGGACTAGGGGTTGTAGCTTGGAGATATAATGCTCCTGGGTTCAATCCCCAGTCTCTCTCTCTCTCTCTCTCTCTCTCTCTCTCTCTCTCTCTCTCTCTCTCTCACACACACACACACACACACACACACACACACATAAATAAAAACATAAAATAAAAAATGAAAAGGACTAGGGGTGTATTTTGGAGGTAGAATACCCATGGGTTTAATCTCTCATAAAAACAAGCAAGGAAGCAAAAGAACAAGACAATGTGATACTTGTGCAAAAGAGATATGCATATACTAATAAACACAGAATATCAGTTCAAATTGGAGCGATACCAGTACAGCATTACAGCCTAAGGGAAGCAAGGAAATTCACGATGTATTAGTCCTTAGCTTTATGCACTTAGTGCTCCTCATTGGCTACCAAAACACTTTGCTTCACATGACACTTTACGGTTAAAAAGTACTTTCACAGTCTTTCTTTCTTTCTTTTTATTTTTTTGTACTAGGGACTGAAATCAAGGGTGTTCTACCTGTGAACTATACCCCTACCCCTTTTTTAAAAATTTTTATTTTGAAACAAGGTCTCCCTAAATTGCTGAGACTGGTCTGGAACCTGCAATTCTCCCATATCAGCCTCTCAAGTACTGAAATTATAGGTGTGTGCCACCATACCCGGCTTTATGTTGTTTTGTTTTGTTTGCCATACTGGAATAGAACCCAGACACATTCTACCTCCGAGCTAAACCTCCAGCCCTATTTTTTATTCTTTATTTTGAAACAAGGTCTCACTAAATTGCAGAGGGTCTAAGTAGCTGAAGCTGGTCACAAACCTGCAATCCTCCTATCTCAGCCTATCTCAAGTACTGAGATTACAAACATGGGCTACCATGCCAGCTTTTCATGTTTCTTTCTTTCTTTATATTTGGTACTGGGGATTGAACCCAGGGGCATTCTACCTCTGAGCTATAATCCCAGCCCTATTTTTTTGGGGGGGGGGTACTGGGGATTGAACTCAGGGGCATTCTACCTCCAAGCTATACCCCCAGCCCTATTTTTTATTCTTTATTTTGAAACCGAGTCTCACTAAGTTGTGGAGTGTCTCACTAGGTAGCTGAGGCTGGCCGCAAACCCGGATCCTCCGGTCTCAGCCTCCCGAATGCTGGGATTACAAGCATGTACCACCACGCCCGGCTCCTATTTTTTATTTTATTTGAAACAGGGTCTTGCTAGATTGCTGAGAGTTTTGTTAAATTGCTGAGGCTGTCCTAGAACCTGTGATCCTCCCAAGTAATGGGATTACAGGTAGGTGCCACCAAGCCTGGCTTTATGTTCCATTTGATTTAATGAAAATAGGAATGGAGCCGGGCGTGGTGGCGCACGCTTGTAATCCCAGCATTTGGGAGGCTGAGACTGGAGGATCCGGGTTCGCGGCCAGCCTCAGCTACCTAGTGAGGCACTCCGCAACTTAGTGAGACCCCGTTTCAAAATAAAGAATAAAAAATAGGGCTGGGGGTGTAGCTCGGAGGTAGAACGCCCCTGAGTTCAATCCCTAGTACCGCAAAAAAAAAAAAAAAAAAAAAAAAAAAAAAAAAAAAAAAAAAAAAAAAAAAGAAAATAGGAATGGAAAATGAGATAATCCCCATTTTACAAATGAAGAGATAGACATGGAGAGGTAGCCAAAGTCACATGTCTTGTAAATAGCAGAATGAAAATTACAGTGTAGGTTTCCTGACTCTCAGACTAAAGTGCTGTTGGGTTTTTTCTTTTTCTTTTTTTTAGCATGAATAAGTGATTGCATTATCAATCTGATAAGAAAATTCTGTTTTGAAATGCCATTGATCTGATTTCACTTTTTCTTTCCTTGTGCACATTTATTGGTTCCAGAAAACAGTAGTGTTTGGAGTCTTATGCTACTGTGATTTGAACAAGCAAGAACATGTATTATATTTTGGGGCCCAAAGGCTCATATTTCCAAAGCCACTGTAATTATCGTCCAGCCATGTGCCTCCCTTAGGAGAGAGCGGTGGAGTTTCTGCAACAGTCAAATGAAGGTCTCGAGCCGGGTGTGGTGGCGCACGCTTGCAATCCCAGGACTTGGGAGGCTGAGACAGGAGGATCTGGGTTTGCAGCCAGCCTCAACTACTTAGTGAGGCCCTCCGCAACTTAGTGAGACCCTGTTTCAAAATAAAGAATAAAAATAGGACTGGGGGTGTAGCTCGGATGTAGAATGCCCCTGGGTTCAATCCCTAGTACCACACACACAAAAAAGAAGGTCTCAGGCTGTGATCACCCATCGCTAACATTCTATGATGCCTTTTCA
>PVLC010033404.1:0-17430 GCA_004027655.1 Graphiurus murinus | reverse complement strand
TATTTGAGAAGAATGGAGTAATTCCTTGAAAGGTACAATCTGCCAAAATGTATGTAAGAAGAAATAAATAACCTAGATAGACCTATATCTGTTAAAGAAATTGAACCAATAATTAATAACTTCCCCAATTAAAAAAAAAAACCTGGCCAAATGACGGGACTGGTGAATTCTAAACATGTAAGGAAGAAATTATGTAAATCTTATATATATTTAAGATATTTATCCAAGTAATGGGGGGAAAACGGGTTTTCTCAACAAATTTTGAAGCAAGTGGCCATCTAAATGCAAAGAAGAAAATAAATGTAGACACAGACTTTATACACTATGCAAAAATTAGCTCAAACCCAAAGCTATAAAATTTCTTAAAAAATAACACAGAACAGTCAGCATTATTACCACTGTGGCCGCAACTACCACAACTTAGAGAAAAGAATATTTATTTGCTCATAGTTCTGAAGATTTCAGCCCATGTCAGACTGATTTCCAAGCAGGAGCTGGGCTAGATGTCCTCACAGATTCACAGAGGACAGAGAACAAGAGGAGGGGGTGAGGGATATATAGAGAGAGTCCCCCAGGCCACAACCCAGTGCTCTGTGACCTCCACCTCCACCTCATCAACCTAAATCCACCCAGTAAGTCCATTCAGATTATTGATTTTTCGGATTTATCCACAGGTGAGATTAAAGAACTAATTGAACCATTTTACCTCTAAATATATTTATATTGCCAAGCTTTTCTAGGGGTTATTCTGTGTTCAAACTATAACAATACTTTGATGACATATAGTTTGACAATGACTTTTTAAATATTACACCAACAATCTATGAGAAAAAGAACTGCTAAGATGGATTTTATTAAAATTATTTTTCTGCAAAACACTGTCAAAAGAATGTAAAGGCAAACTATAGAATGGGAGAAAATACTTGTTAAAAAAAGTCAACATTATGAAAAAAAATAAAAAAGTCTAATAAAGTCCTATTATCCCCAATATACAAAAACAACTTTAAAAACTGAACAAAAATAAATTAACTCAACAGTTATAAAATAGGACAAAGGTCTTAACTGACACCTCACCCAAGAAGATATGCAGAAGGCAAATAAACACATATGTAAAGATGTTCCATGTCATATGTCATCAGGCAGATACAAAGCAACAATGAGATGCCACTACATACCTACTGCAACGGCCAAAATCAAGAACGCTGAGAATACTGAATACTCACAAAGATGTGGAACACCAGGGATTTTCATGCATTGATGGTAGAACAGCAAAACAGGATAGACACTCTGGAAGACAGTGCAAGTTTCTTACAAAACTAAAAGCCCTCACTATAAATCCCACAACTGTGCTCAATGCTCTTTACCCAAATGAAGGCGCATGTGTGTGTGTGTGTGTGTGTGTGTGTGTGTGTGTGTGTGTGTGTGTGTTTCTAGGAATCAAATCCAGGGCCCTTTGCATGCTAGGCAACTCCTCTACAGCTGAACTAGATCCCCAGCCCAGGAACTGAAAATATACATCAAGCAAAAATGGACACGGGTAGGCAGGCATGGTGGTGCACGCTTGTAATCCCAGGACTTGGGAGGCTGAGACTGGAGGATCTGGGTTCAGTCTCAGCTACTTAGTGAGGCTCTTTGCAACTTAGTGAGACCCTGTTTCAAAATGAAGAATAAAAAATAGGACTTAGGGTGTAGCTCAAAGGTAGAATGACCCTGGGTTCCATCCCCAGTACTGAAGGAAAAAAAAGTGGACAAGGGTATTTCTTCATAACTTTATTCATAACTGCCCAAACATGGAAGCAACCAAAATGTCTACCTGTAAGTGAACAAGTGGATAAATTTTGGTACATCTGATCAATGGAAACGTATTCAGGGATAAAAATAAATGAGCTACTCAGCTACCAAAAAAAAGCTTGGAGGAAGCTCGAATGCAATGTTACTAAGTGAAAGAAGGCAGCCTGGCTCTGTACCGTGATTCCAATGGTATGATATGGCAGAGAGGGAAAAATTATGGATGCAGCAAATAGATCACTGGTTTGTAGGAGTTGTGGGGGAAAGGAGGGTGGTTAGGCAGAGCGCAGAGGAGTTCAAGAGCAGCAATAAAAGCATTCTATATGATACAGTCATGATGAGTCATTATTACTTGATCTAAACCCATAGAATGTACTGCACCAGGAGTAACTCTATATCCACTTAGCTCTCTTTTGCTTTCTACTTGCAAAGTATATCTCTTAAATTCATTTTATTTGAATATATGTACACTATTGAATTTTAAAGTATTTTTAGATGGTGTAAATCTGAGGGATTTTTCAAATTCATTCTAACTATGCCTGTATACTGATTGGAGCATTTGATACATTTATATTTAATTTAATTCTCAATAAGTGTACTAATTCCACTTTATATTTGTATTCTACATGTCTTACATGTTATTTCTTCCTGTATTCCTCCTTTACTGCCTTCTTTCTTGATAAATATTTGCTATTTTACCCTTTTACTTCCTTATCATTTTTTATGTTGTTTTGAGTCATTTTCTTAGTGTTTCCAACATAATGCAATTAACATTTTTAGCTAAGGCAATATAGTTTTATTTTTTCCCGCTTAAATTAGCTTTTGTGATTTTACAGATAATTTTTATTTCAGATATTATACTTTAAAACCACATAATTATCAGTTTTTTTTTAATTGTTTCTGTGTCTTTTTGGATATTCTCTTTTTGGTGAGACATCCTTCTCATATTTTTCTTCAGTTCTTTAGTAAAGCTTTCCTTTAATGTTCAAAAATACTTTAGATATATGATTTTAAATTATTTGTATAATAAATCCAAAGCTTGGGCTTTTTTAGGGACAGATCCTATTGATTTTTTTTTCCTGTCTCTGGACCATAATTTATTGTTTCTTTGCAAGTCTTATAATTCTTTTTTTGAAAACTGAACACTTTACATACTACAATATGAAAACTATAGGAATTATATTCCTTTTTCTCCTTGTCACTTTTCTTGCTGCTGTTTGTTTTCACTAATTCCTTAACGTTCTTTGTTGTGTGTAGCCACTGAAGTCTCTATTCATTTGACTTAATGGTCAGCTGACGAGACAGAGGTTTCCTTAAATGAATGGCCCTGTCTTCTGCTGATGGACTTTGTGTGTGTGTTGGGGCACATCCTCAGAGCTCAGCGTGTAGTTTACAACTCTGCCTCAGCTTTCACTCCCTCCTAGAATGAAACTCCAAGCCAGAGACGAGAGCTTATTGCTTTGTTATGGTCGGAATCTTGAATGCCCTGCAAGTTGCTCATGTGTTGAAAGCGCGGTCCTGAAAGCAGCAAGATTCTGAAGTGGAGCTTTGAAGAAATTATTGAATTGCGAGGATTCTGACTTCATTAGTGGGTTCATGCATTTGACAGATTAATGATTTGAATGGTCCGATGGGGGTAACTATAGGCAGGTAGGGGAGACTGAAGGAAAGACAGCACTGGGGCATGGCCTTGGAGGATTTATGGGTCTCTGGACCCTTCTTGTCTCTCTCCCTCCCTCCCTCCCAGTTGCCATGAGCTGAGCAGCTTCCTCCACTGTGATGATTCGGCCTTGGGGCTAGCCCACCATGGATGAACCTCGGAAACCGTGAGCCAAAATAAACCTGTCCTCCTGGAAGTTGTTCTGGTCAGGTATTTCAGTAACAGTGATGTAAATCTGACGAACACAGGCTTTCTTAGATCTTGCCTAGCAAAATGTACAGTTAGGAGCGTGCACACACACACACACACACACACACCAATGTGTGTGCATACACACTCTGTAAACCTTGTACACCCAAAGTATAGTCTAGCCTTGTAATTAACAAATACACTTCATACTTAGAAGCTGTGAGTTATTTCCCCATGCACTGCTATGGAAATGCCCTGGAAACAAATTGGAAGATTAGCAGTGGGTTCTGAGTGTGGGGACCACAGCCCACTCTGCATTCAGACCAGAGTATCCAGGGAAGCAAAACATTACAGGAAGTGTCATATCAGATTTCCCTCTACATTAAAGTCCCTTATATTTCCTATTTTCTCCTAGCTTCCACATGTGAGGGAAAATAGACCATCTTTAACTTTTCCAGACTGGCTAATACCACTTTGTATGACATTCTCCAGTTCCATCCATCCATTTTCCTGCAAATGACACAATCTTGCTCTTCTTTGTAGCTGAGTAAAATTCTAGCATGTGTATATACTACATTTTCTTCATCCACCCATTCATTTGTTGATGGACATCTGTGTTGGTTCCATAATTTGACTAATGTGAATTGTGTTGCCATAAACATAAGTATGCATGCACCGCTATGGGATTCTGACTTTAGTTCTTCAGGAAAGATACCAAGGAGCAGCATAAGTGAGTTATATAGTTTTATGGTGCCTAGTATTTTTTAGTAACTTCCAAACTAATCTCCATAGGGACTGTGCTAATTTTTAGTTCCACTTACAGTGTATAAGAGTTCCTATTTCCCTACATCTTCGCCAGCATTTGTTATTGTTTGTATTCTTGATGATTGCCATTCTAACCAGAGTTAGGTAGAATCTCAGTATAGTTTTGATTTACATTTCTCTGATTGCAAAACACCCTGGAGAAAAGACAGCCTTTTCAACAAATGTTGCTGGGAAAGCTGTATAAACATAGGTAAAAGACTGAAATTAGACCCTGATCTCTCTCCCTGTACAAAGGTCAACTTAAGATAGATCAAATATAGAAATTAGATCAGAAACTATGCAATTACTAGAAGAAACCATAGGACTAATTCTCCAACATACAGGCACTGGTGGAAAGTTTCTCAATAAGACCCCCCAAATTTCATGAAATAAAGTAAAAAATTAATGAGGTAGTTGAAAAACTTCTCCACAGCAAAGAGCCTGAAGAGAAAGCCCACAGAATGGGAGAAAATCTTTACCAGCTATTCCTCTAATAGAGGATTAATAACTAGAATATATAAAAAAAATCTCAAAAAATGTACTAAGAAAAACAAATAATTCAATAAAAAATGAACTAAATAGGCACTTTTCAAAAGAAAAAAATACAATTGGCCAAAACTATATGACAAAAATGTTCAACATTACTTGTATCCTTATACATTGAAAGCCAAAAACAGGGATGGTTACCTTAAAATAAGATTGTTAAGAAATCTCTTTTCTGGTTGCTTTTTACTGTTGATCTTATAGAAAATCACCTAGTTGAAGATTAAAGAGCTATAATTTCTTAAGTGGTCTATAAATTTTTTATACTTTCAAAAATGTTTATAGCTTTGAAGTTTTCTTTCCCTTTTTGAGGCACATTTTGTGATATGCATTATTCTTGTGAGTGTTTCAGAATCATTCATTAATAAAATATGGTATTTCCCTGGCAAGAAAATTCCCATTAGTGCTTCACTATAAAAGCCCCGTAAATGGATTTCTAACCATTCTATCAGTTTCTTGTCTTCTTTTTAAATGGCAGCCTGAATCATTAAAAACAGTCAGCACTAAAATGATTTATTTTCATCCAAATAGATTACTTAATTTAATTAAATATGCTTTATGCTTCTCAATCGCCACAGAGTGGTTCCTGCAAACTTCTCACTCATTATTTAATGTGTCTGCAATCTCAGTGGAATACAAAGAGGACATGGGCTTTAGACCTTTTAGTTCCACTTAGCAAACAGCTTTAAAACACTGGAGAATTCCACTGAAATTCTATGTAAGCCCAAGAAAATTTCATAGTTTCCGACAGGTTTTTCTACCAAGCTACCATACTTCTTCTTGTACCTCTGTAATTCGGATTTTCTTTGCATATGCATTTTCAACATGGAGGCTAAGAGTTATCACCACAAACATGAAGCATCGCATTTTAAGTTTCTCGTGGCTTTATTTAACTCACCCTGATTCCTCTCCATCTCTGTATACAGAGGCAATTTTCCTTTTTGAGAGTTACATTTTTTCAAGTTTGAAATTTAAAAATATATCAGTTTTCCAATCTAAAACAAAGTTTGCAGTGTGCAAACTATGATTATTCTGTCTCACTGAATTTCTTATAATCACAAAGGCATTCTTCAAAGTATTTTTTTTCCCTTGAGTATAGGTTAAGTTCCTCTCATTCTCCTCTTACTGATTTTTAGGTTGTAGTCACTCGAAGCCAAGGCAGTCATAAGCAAGGCTGACAGAAGCAGAGAGGACAATGAAGTCTGACTGCTAGAGTTTGAAAACCAATTTACAACTAATTAGGAGGAAGAGGGAGTTTCATGTTTCCTCTCTCAATCTCGGTTTCTTCATCTATAAAGCTGCAATTGTAATAGTACCTGAGTCATTTATGGAAAGAAATAAGTGAGTTAACTCATGCACATTATTTAGCACAGCATGCAAATGCACAGCGAGCCTTCAATAAGTGTTCAATTTTATGAGCTGTAATCCATGTAGCCCCCTTTTTATGTTGGACTTTCATACTTCATGTATGTTGTTTCCATTCTGCACAGTATCTCTGCAAGGTAGGTTTAGAAGAGAAGAATGCTACAGCCGCAGGTTGATTCAGGTCTACACTAGACAGCCTCCACTTTCCCCACTCTGTCTTCCCTCCAAATAGCAAATAATAATAATAATAATAATAATAATAATAATAATAATAATAATTGAAAGACAAAATAAAACCTTGCTTTGTACACTCCAAATACATAGAGAAGTAACCATTTTGTAGCTGATTGAAAAACCAAATAAAAGTTGAAAATGCTTCGTCTTTACCTGATTGGGCAGTTTGGGCAGAGGTGCTGAGAACTCGGGTCAACCTTTCCTCCCCAGCCCTGCAGTCTGTCTGTCTGAAGGTGGCAGGAACAGAGCACACCGAGTTACACCTGGAGAGCAGCATCGAAACAGATGATGGTGAGCATGTAGCCCCAAGTCCAGGGGTCCACGGCCACATTTACACCGTGGAAGCGGCCAGTGCCCAGGTCGTCCAAGGACTCAGCCTTGTCTGCAGATCACAGCTTGGAAGATGAGGTTCTGCCTTCCTGAGGGAAAGGGCAGGTGCCTTCTGCTTCCAACCTTCAAGCCCCCTGAAGACCACTTAGAGACAAGTACATGAAGAGAATCAATTTAATTTTCAACTCCATTACTTTCTTCCTCATCCTCTCTCTCAACTGATTACAGGTGCTTCTATTTCTCTGAAAAAAAAAAAAATTAACACAATTAAAAGAGACTTTGCACAAAATTCACCCACAACATATCTGCACCTAAATGGAATCCTACTCAAGACGTGCTTGCTTCCCAGACTGTGCATAGATGAGCCCAGCACCTTAATTTGAAACCAGTCCCTGGGTTGTGCATCAATGGCAGCCATTCACAGCTTGCTGCAGGGCGCCAGGAGCTGATCTTATTAGAGGCTGCTTCCTTGTGCAAGAGGAGACCGGATTACCAGAGGGTGAACTGTCAAGAAAGGTGGAGATGGCCTGGACACCCTCCTCCCCGGGCTCCCCAGTCCTGTTTTCAGGGGTTCGTATTGTTACATTAAGCCCTCGGCTCAGCTATGAACTCAGTAAAGCAAAAGACAAACTCTAACTGTCCAATCACTCTGATGCCAAATATGGAACCAACTTCACATTTTATTTCCTCACGAATATTTCAATTGTAAGTGGAAGAGCATATATATGTGGTTTTACAATCCCAGGGAGATAAAACAAAATCAAACAAACTAAAAAAAAAACTCAGCATATTAAGAAATTTCATCTTCCATTCCCTAAATCTTACAACATATATTTTTATTTATTTTACCAAAATATGTCATCACCCTCTCTTCAAACCTGTTTCTCTACTCACCTCTCCTATTGTTTTTAAACTATATAAACCATATATGTTACAGAGAGGTATATTTTTTTATTATATATTACCTATTATTTATTACAATATATCAGTTTCAGTGAGCATTCTCACTGCTCTGGTCCAAACACCAGACGTGCATAACCTAGAGGAAGGAAGATTTGTGTACAGTTCTAGAGATTTCAGTCCATAGCTATCTAGTCCATTTTACCCCAGCCGCCAAGCCGAAGCCAGGCTAATGGTCCTTAGGGGATAATGATGGGGAAGCAGAGAGGGGGAGAAAAGATGAGAGAGAGAGGATCAGAGCCAGAGGCTGCAGTTGGGTGGGCCAGGACACACACACACACACACACACACACACACACACACACACACACAAACACACTGTACCTGGCCACACACCCAGAGACCCACCTATGAACATGGTAGTCTCCAGGGCATGAGATTTGGTATGTGTTTTAAATCTAAACTATAAAACATATATCACATATAATAAGAATAAATAGATATCAGTTCATTCATTTATAAAGCATTTTTGAGTGTACATGTGTTTTCTATTGCCATAATATAGTTTAATGTGTACCATATAGATATAAATATATTTATATTCTATAGATATAAATATGTACATATTTACATTTATGTGTACTATATAAATATAAACATATGCATCTATGATGATCTATATACATCTATGATGTATCAACATATAGATCATCTTCATTATCTTCCATCGCTGATAGGAATAGGGTGGTGTTTGAGTCCTGAATGATTCCTTGTCTTCTCCTGGAAAACTTCAGAGGAATAAATTGAACAACAACATTCTGAACTCTTTACGAGACTTTTGGACAAACATACAAGAAACACATTACCTTCCTAGGTAAAGAAGCTGGTGGGATGGATTGGGAGAAATAGAGGTTAAACAGGCCTTTTTAGATGAAAATAGCTTCCATCAGAAAGCTGCAGGGCTATCAGAAGGCTAAACCCCCTGCGGGGCCTCACTTGGACTCCTAGGGAAAGTCTCCAACAGGGCAGAAACAGCAGAGGCACTGAGCTGTGGCAGAGAAGGAGAGGGTGACCTCCCCAAATGCATATGCATCAGGGAAGGTTTCCAGGCTGAGTAACACTCTCCACATGGAAGACTCCAAGTGTTCCCACTGATGAAAATGGACCACACGGGACCCTCCTGCTGGAGTACGGCTTCATTGTTCCAAGCCATTTCTCTCCCAGGAAAAGTGGCCCTTTCTGGGCTCTAGCGAACACACCCCAACCCTTTCTCCAGAATGTAACCCCCTTTATCATGGCCTTTTTTCATTACTGCACCCCCACTTCCTTAAACAAACCTTTTATATTCCCTATTTGTGTTTTCTGTTTAAAATTCTTCTTTCGGGAAACAAGGGGAAGAGAGATGACTCCCCCTATAATATTTATTTCTTGGTAGAAATTATTACCCAGTAACATGACCACAGAAAATGAGACCAGCCTGTCTGTGAGAGAAGCAATGGAGACACATGGGGGAGGTCTCTGCTCTGACAGGCAGCAGACACCAGCCCATCTAGCAGGAGGGACCCTCCCATGGGGGGAGGGATTCCTGAGACAGACAGAAAGAGAAGACATCAGAGACACCCAACCAAGAGCCAAGGAAGGAGACATTGGAATATTCCTCCTAAGAATACCTCCTTAGACTCCTCTTCACCCTCGATCTTCATGTCTTCAGTTCCTGCTGATCACAGAGCAATCGAAAGAGAGAAGGAGAAAATCTCTCTCTAAAATAACTCTTGGGTAAAAACCAAGTTTTGACAGTTCCAGAAAACAGTAAGTATGAGTAAACTGCTTAGAAGATGTGGGATTCAAATAGGAATGCCTTTTCAGTGGAAAAGTCATACCCTAAAATAGTAGTATCAATGTGTAAGAAAGAATGAAAATAAGATGCTGAAAAAGCTAACTCCGAACATCACTACAACAGGAGAAGATACAGAAAAAAAACTCACATAGTAGAAAAATGCACAGGATGTGAACAGAAAGTTCACAGAAAAGGAATTCTCTTTACCACTGAGAAAAAGCGATACCTACATCTAGAATTACACTAAAATGCCTATTCATTCTTGTCAGATTAGAAAATATTTTTAAAAATCATGATAATGTTGTCTATTGAGGTAAACGGAAAATAGATCCTTCATACAATCCTGGTAGGAATACAAATTATGACATTACAGAGGACCACTGATATCTAAAATTTAAAAAGAAAAAAGAAACTACATTTATATTTGTTCAATGCCCTGAAATTTATTATACAGAAAAAGGTCTCTCATTAATAAGCATGGTTATTCATACCTGCATTCTAAATACACAGGTTTATTTTTGTAACATTCTTTTCCACAGCAAAAGGTTGTCAACAAGGTAGCTTGATACACAAAAGAGGTGATAAACTTAATCAAGTTAAAAACATTTGCTCTTCCAAATAGCCCTATAAAAATAACAAGGAAACAGTTGGGCAGGGTGGCGCATGCTTGTAATCCCAGTACTTGGGAGGCTCAGATAGGAGGATCCCAGGTTCTCAGCCAGCCTCCGCTACTTAGTGAGGCTCTCCACAATTTCGTGAGACGCTGTTTCAAAATAAAGAATAAAAAATAGGGCTGGGGGTATAGCTCGGAGGTAGAATGCCCCTGGGTTCAATCCCTAGTTCCGCAAAAAAAAAAAAAAAAAAAAAAAAAAAAAAAAAAAAAAAAAAAAAAAAAAAAAAAAAAAAAAAAAAAAAAAAAAAAAAAAAAAAAAAAAAAAAAAAAAAAAGTAACAAGGAAAGCCCCAAGCTGGGAATAAAGGTTTGTAAAACATTAGTATGACAAAGGACTTGCCTGTAGAATAAGTGAGGGCCTTATTAATACAAATTAATAATAACTTAGAAATCAGAGCAAGTCTACCAATAATTGAGTTCTGAGAAAAGGAGCTGGAAAACATGTTAGCCACCTGTGTTAGCTTCTGTAAGTTGTGCTTACCCAACTGCAAGCGAGAGATGAGCCCAGGCACGATAAGGGTGGTTTGAGAGCAGAATAGTAAAATAAAGTAAAAGTAAAATAAAAATCCGTAAGATCAGGGCCGTTAGGTTCTGGGCAGGACATCTTCTAAACCCGCTCAGTCAGCAAAAATAAGGGAGGGGCATGCACTTAAGCCTCTCAGTTACGGAAACCTGTGGCAAAGCAGTGTAAGGAGCCGCCCTGCCCACATACGCTGCTTCTAGTCTTGCTTCCCAAACAGTTGCTGTAAGAGAGCGAGGGAGAAGGAATTTTGCTGGCAAAGAGGCCCCCTGAGACTGGCTTTCCAAACCCTCAGCCATTGGTGGCCTCAGTTTGACCCCATCCAAAGCTACTTCCCCGGGAGGGTGAGGCCAGGCAGCCCACCCAGGGCTTCCTGCCCCACGTCAAAAGTGGCCACAGTTGGGAAATGCATGAAGAAGAACCTTCCAGAAGATCAGAGTGAGTGATGAGGAAGCTCTCCTCGGAAAGACTCCTTGTAGAGGTCACCCTGAGATGCCCTTCACTGCGCCCTCCTAGCAATAGGTCACCGCCCCCTCCTCAGTCATGGCGCCCCCTTTGCAAAGTGTGGCGTTCTTGACATGGCTTGACCTTGACATGCTGGAGCGGAATGGGCTAGGAAGATGATTGTCCTTTAGATAACCATCCAAAATACCCTGTCTCTGTCGGGAGCTGTGGAGAGCCATCAGTACACATCACGGAAGCCTCTTGGGTTTTGACCCAAGTACAGGGATGGCCTGGGACTCTGGTTATGCTCCTTGGGGATGAGTGATTATATTCTATTTACAGAGAGGAAAATTGGAACTGACATTAACTGACAAGTCATCAGACTGTAGTATTACATCCATTTCTTCCCCTACCTAGGTCTTTCCTGCACAACCCTTTTGTTTGTAATTTCCCATGCTTTGCTCTTCCTGTAGACCAGAGAGTGAATGGCACTTGACCTTGGGAGTCATATATCGAAGACGATAGAGTTTCCATGTGTCTGAATGCCTATAGAGAACAGAGTTCCCTCTCTGCCTCCTATCTTTCTCCCGGTCCCAGACATGGTGGCACTTAAGAATATCACTTGAATAAGAAATTGGCTTATGTTCTATTGCAGTTATAGCTTTGGGGCCAATTATTTTCTTGATTACTTATTGCTATAACTAATACAACTTATCTATGATGTAGTGAGTACCCCTTGTCTTTGGATATTAAATCTTAAGATAGCATATGATGGTAGTTATCCACATAGCACATTAACACACTCCCTCCTCTGTTCCAAACACCCAGATTTCCTAATATTTCTGATCATCACAGACAATGCTATAAGAAGCATTCTCACTCATTGCTACTTGTAAACTTACAGGCATTGGGGGTTTTTTGGGGAAAGTTAGTACTGAAATCTACAAACAAAATTTTTGCTGGACTATAAGTATTTTTAATTTAATTTTTTTCTGTATATGATGGGTAAAATAAACTACCTGATTTCATTTGAAAAAAAAATAGACATCAGCCTCTAGATAAAATTCCATGTTGTTGATGCTACTATACATAAAGCCTGTCTTCATTTGCTTTTGTGGTCGCCTGCACTTTCTCATTTGTTTAAGCTCCGGAGAAGCTCAGCATTCAGCCTTGAGGCAGCTGCTTTCTCTACAGTCGCTCCCTAGGTGATTACACTCAGTTGTGTGGCTTTAAATAACTTTGTTGTGCTGAAAATCCTGAATGTATGCTCCACCCCAGAGCCTCCCTTGCTTTTGCTTCTGTTGTCCCTAGCTCTCCAATCAACACCCTCATTTGGCATGTAACAGGCTTCTCCATGTTACCTTTTCCAAAACTAACCTGGGTTTCCTTTTGTTTCAGAGTTCAGTGTATCTCTCAATGAGAGGATAATCAAACAGCATTGACCTAAATGAGAAGAGTTTCCCCACCTCATGAATACGTGGAAAGTGCGGGGCTGGCATGGCCGCTACACCCTAATCAGAGTCATCAATACCTTCCCGTCCCTTCAACCTCTCAATCCTGCCATCTTGTCACTTATTCTCAGGAAGAAGGAAGCAGTTATGTCCTAGGAAATAACTTTTGGCTGAAGAACAAGGAGCCACGAGAACAAAGCCTCCTCCTCAGACTCCCTACCAGGGTAAACAAAGTGGGAAATTTCCATGCAGCTACAACCACAACATAAGGCCCTTGACACCCAGAGCGTGGAATGATATATAGGCTGACTGCAGGTCGGCTCCTGTAATTGCTTATGCTAGGTAAAAATGTTCCACTCACCCCTCTTCCTAAGAATTAATTTGGCTATTGTATAAAAAAGCTTGTAATTTCTGGTCTCAGGGCTCAGACCTTTGAGCCTCCAGGGTGAATAAATGCATTGCATCAGGACCTGGCCTCTGGGTCTTGTGTGTTGCAGACCAGACTCTCCTGCAACAGCACTTCCATCTGTTCCCCCTCCACCTTGTTTCTCCTCAAAGTTTACACTGTGGCCACCAGCTCAAGGGGCCAAATTGTTTAATGAGCTCCAAAATATACATTCTAGACCTGGGGAGAGGGGCAGGGATAAATATACGGATTTCCCTCCTGTCCTTTAAAGATACATGTCAAAAGTTTTGCATGATTTGGAGATTTGTCAAAAAATATAATGTACTATTCCATGCCCGAGTTCTGAAAATGTTGAGAAAGAACTCAATGAGTTCTAAACTAAAGCCTAATTACAAATTAATGGCATAGGAAAGTTTGGTTGCATGTCTATTGCTTGGGTAGTCACAGCCAGCTTTGGGCAGACCCCTAAGGAGAGTCAGTGGTCGTTTTCCCTAGGAGCATCTTCTTCTAAAAAGGAAGAAAAGTAAAACAAAGCCACACAAGTAACAAGAAGCTATTCTGTCCAAAGTTAATGACCAATTAAAGCACCTCACCTTTCAAGGACTCAGAGAAAGCCAGCCTTTACACAAACCCTTTCCCATAAAAACTACAAATGCTTAAAACATTCATCTTTTACATACAATGCTATTTCCTTCTCATAGTACCAAACGGAACTGGGTCATGGGGTCACAACTGGCTACAAGGAGTCCCGAGAACTGTAGTGCGCATTCCAGGAGATCATGTCCTCCAAGTTCAAAGGTTCTCTCTCTAAAGAAGAGGAAATAATAGTCATTTGAGGCAGAAAGTAGTTTGCTTGCAGTCTTCCTTTCTCTTTGACTCCATGAGTGTTCTTGTCTATAAACCTTGTACACGCTCTCTCCCTAAAAGACACAGCGCCAAGGTATCATCTCCTTTCTTTCACATGGTTCAAGCCTAGGATGTCTTAGAGATACGTAGTTCTTTCAACAGGTCTGGATATGAGTCACTGTCAAATGGGATTTATAAGATAGAACAGATGTCAATATAACAAACCCAGTGTGAAGAGGAGTAGGAGCAGGATGACTTTCAGGAAAGGGACACAGGGCAGGGCTCACTTCAGACCCCGAGGAGCAGGGATTCTGTGTCTCCCTGCCCCAGAGTGGATTCTGTTCCTCAATTTGTCACTGTTTCTGCTCTCCTAGAACACTGACTTCCTCCTCTTCTTTCTTGGCTCTTAATTGCATTCCCTGGAAGGTTCTTTTTTGTCCACTGTCATCCATGACCACATCTGAGGGGAGCTTTGGGGAGTCCACTTTTTGGGGTGCTCCACAGACTGGTCAGCCTCCTACTTGGTGGTGCAGTTTCAAGGCTCAGGGTTCTGAATTGCTGTAGGGGTTGGAGGATGCAAGTCATCGAAACACGGGTGTGTGATCACTTCCTCAGTATCGTTCTCTGTAAGATCAGCAGGTGCCTGGACTGTTGACTTCTAGAGAGTTCCTTTCATGGTATTCATACCCAAAGCTATTTTCATCACATAATGTTTAAACCTGAGAAGCGTCAGGTCTTCTTCCTGTAGGTCTCCGTTCTGCCCAGTCTTTCATCTCCAAGCTTAATGTCAGTTTTCATAAGACTGTCTAGAACAACAGATCAGGGTAAGATCCAGAGTCCTATAATAATCCTACCATTTTGAGTGTGTCTGCCACTTTTTTATGTCAGGAATGGGTCTGAGTCAAGCCACAGTTTACAGCATCATCCATGATGGCATCAAGTTGATATCTTTTACCCTACCAGGTCCCATCCCTGCGCCCAGCGGAGAACTCCCTGCCCTCCTTTCCCCTTCCTTGTCTCTCCGTAGTCTTTAACACCGTCTGGCAGACTATATTGTATTATAAAGTTACTTGGTCCTGTTGGGACTGAAGTGAGGACTTCCCTTCCAGGAGGGCTGCACTTTGTCTTTTCTGTGCTTCATATAACCCCAAGGAAGGGAGCAGCATGCTTGTACCATGCACGCCCCAAATACTTATAGGACCACACCATCCTATGGAGTGAGAGCCTGCTGGGTGTAATCAAAACACATTACTCTCTTTCATCTATTCTATTAGTTTGTGGTTTCATCGTATAGCAGCCAACAGGTTCCAGAAATCTCTGTGGAGTGCAGGAATCCCATTCTTTTTTTGGACAATCACTCCACAGTGTCAGGACCCCTGTGCCAGCTCTGTTGAAGAAGGTCTGAATACAGAGACATGTTTTAAATAGCAAACCAGCACATTACTTTAGAAAGCCTTGCTGTTGTCAGAAGTCTTCTATTGAGTTCCTACTCTGTGCTAGTTACCATTAAGGGCATTGAGATAGACAGTCTCTTTCTTTAAGACCAGCAGGACCTAGATGTGGGCACAAGGCAGTTTGGGTTAGTGTAATACACCAGCGGCATGGACAAGGAATGCACTGGGGCAAAGAGCAGCTCTTCTGGGCTAAGGATAGAGCTGGGAGCCAGGAGCAGATTTCCATAGAAAAACAATGTTCTCTGTCTCCAGGAGCCTTGACCACCCTGACCCTGGACCCCAGAGTCCTGCTGACCTCTGGGCTCTCAACCCAGTGTTCAAATCTTCCAGCTCCCTGGCCTGAGGGTTGCTCTGGCCTGCCACTGGTCCTCTCCCATTCCATCTCTCCTAGGGACATGAGCAGATTTCCACTTGTTCCATAAACTTTCCTCCACATACCTTACTGTCATTTCCCATGGTATCCTACAGACTAAGTTTTCTCAGCATAGAACAGACTTTTCCACAGGTGTTACAATTTTAACACATAAGACCAGGACTGCTGGTATTGGAAAATAATTGGACCCTGAAATGAGTTTTTAAAGGGGGGACAGAAGGATTATTTTCAGCCTTCCTCCTAAAATTACACCAAAAAGCAGCTTCTCTCTCTGCTGTGGGGAAGTCTGATGCCTCGTGGTTTGTGGGATGCTTGGGTATAGGGAATCCTGACCTACTGATTCCAGTGCTTGTAGGTGGGATCTGCTTCAGGGGAGTCTGGTAAAGATCGCTGAAGGCCCTTGGACGCACAGCCCAGTATGCACATACTTTACCTTAGGACAGTGTTTTCCATGTGGGAAATCGTAATGATCGGAGCAAAGCTAATTTCTCCCCTCTCTCTAATTGATAACACATGGTGTCGATTATATATACTCATGAGTGCCTTTTTAAAATTTGCATATCTTCCTACAGAAAAACTAATGGTCCATTGAGTCAGGAGATCTGCGTGTGATGGTAGCTGGTACCAGATGTTCCAGAGAATAGCAGAAAGCCCCCATGATGGAACTAACCATAAAAAACTCAAGCACGGGGAGAAATCCTTTCTGACCCCAGGTGGAGATCAATCACAGGTCTCGAAGCAAAAGGATCATCACTGTTGGCAAAATTTCATATTGGCAAGTACGGTCGCAATCACCATTTTTCCTTACAGATTAAACGAAATGCATTACGAACAGTTGGTAACTATTAACAGTTACTACACTTTTCAACAGTCTTTAACAATTTTCTTCAACTCTTACCATGTTAATGATGTGTTAATCACTGCCTAAACAAGGCAAATAATGAGATGTCTTAATATGCCACTACAGACAGAGAAATGGGAATAATCAAAATACAATGACAAAAAAGCATACGTGAAAGAGATGTTTCCTTAGATATTATAATAATAAGGATCCTGGAGTGTTCAGGAAAAAAATTAATAGTAACTTTAGAATACATTAGCAAAGAACGTATGCAGATATATATCTATGTTCCTTACAGTAGTACATTTCAAGTCAGAATAGGGAAGGACAGTGGATCAGCTTAATATAATATAAGTTTTATAGAACTGACCTCTCTACAGGCATTAAAATTAATTTTACAAGAAATATTTATAAACATAGTTACAAAAGTGCATGCAACAGGATTCAGGCTATATTCTCATTCTGTCTAACTACATAAAGATGCACATACAATCTGGAAGAATATCAAACCATTAACAAAAGCTCTCCTAGTATGAAAAGATTGTATATGCATTATATATTTTTCTTTTTTTCCTATTTTTATTTTCCTTTTTTTTCTTCTTTCCTGAGAAGAAGATACAAAAGCATTTTAATTTGGAAGATACAAGTTATTTTACAAAATAAATGCAATTGTTTAAAACAAAAAAGCTACTTCCTAAAGATAGGCGGGCAATGTCTTTAGCAGTTCCCTTTGGGGCAGTTGAAACAGGTTAGAATTTTCCAAGATCTTTAAC
>PVLC010033403.1:0-17530 GCA_004027655.1 Graphiurus murinus | reverse complement strand
GATAGCTTCCATTTTAGATGTCAGCTATTTTTTTGGTTGTAAAATGGCATCTGTGCAGAACAGAATTTGTGACAAATTTATATTCCAAATACCTAGAGATTTCAGAGAGAATGCTGCAATTTCCTGGTTAGGAAACATTAAGTACATCATAGTACATTTTGATTCTGTTCACCTGTGCAAAATGGTGTATGAATACTTATAATGCTGAAAGGCTGCTGATATAATGCAATAAATTAATTTTAGCAAAGCAGGCAGGAAATGCAAAACACTATCTGCTTTTATCTCCAGCTGTTTCCTTGCTTTCTCTTCTTCAATCACACTGGCCTTGTTGCTGCTTCTTGAATATCCAAGGCAATGGTACAGCAGGGTGTTGGCATTTGCTTTTCTCTCTGCTTTGAATGAAAGCTCTTTCTCTAGATCTGTAGTCCAATCTCTTTTTTTTCAGTTGTTGCTTTGTCTTAGTTACCCTGATATCCACTCCACCACTCTCTACCCTCACATTTCCTACACATTTTTTATGTTTTACTTTTACTTAAAAAATATGTGTGTGTGTGTGTGTGTGTGTGTGTGTGTGTGTGTGTGTGTATACTGAACATTTTGTTTATTCTTCTTTTTCATTCCTTCTCCAACTTGAATGCTAATTCCATGAAAGTAGTTAAGGTTGTGTATTTCTTGGCTATCAGATGCCAGAGACAGCAGTGCCAATAAGATGGCAAAGACTAGATATTTTATTCAGAAATAATGAATGCTCTAGGGGTGCTAAATCTTCCTGTTATCAGAAGTGGAAGAAAAGAAATTTAGGTTAATAAAGTGAGGAGCCACCTCTTTATTTTCATGTGTTTATAATTAAAGAAAGAGCCCAGAGAATTTTAGTGGCCAAGCAAGGATGATGAGTTTTATTTTTCTCATGCTGTACAAACTATTAGCAACAGCTTCCTGGAGCACTGAATTGAAGACATTTGTCTTCCTGGATACGACAAAATAGTTTTATTCAATTAAAATGCATGCCTTCGGTGGTAGGGGGCATCAAATAAGTGACAATCTTTGTATCACAAATTCTGAATGCCCTAGTAGTAAAGTATTCCAGAAATATTTACAATATACTATACACATAGTGTAAGAGATTAGATGGTTTAATGCAATCCATTTAGGTTGCTCAGAAACTGGTCTTTTTGGTTCTTTAGCCCAGTGTCAATCCACCTTTAGAAAGAGATCTCCACTTATTCATTGCCCACATCAAAGGGGTTCAGAACTCTGTAAAATTCCATAGACAATTGTCAAAAGGTAAATCAGTTAACAGCACAGCTTGTAAAACATAAACGTAGCTGACCCAATGAAAGCAGTGTTATAAGAATCCACATAGAGTTTTGGATCACTTAGTAGTTTCAGCAGTTTGATATTGTGAAATACAATATCCACAGCATCTAGAGTCAGACAAACCTTTCTTCAGAGGCTAAACATCAATTTACAAAATTTTGTTTCTGTTAAAAATGAGGGGATGACAAGAGTGAGACTACCATACACCAATAAAAATATAAAAATAAAGTAAAATAAAACAAACAACTGAATTTTAAAAATGGGCAAATAATTTGAACAGACACGTCGAAGAAAATGTACAGATGACAAAAAGATGTAAGATAACTGGCTCCAATTGTATGTCATTAAAGAAATGCAAATTAGAACAACATCAAGGTACCACTGCACACCTTTTATAATGGTCCAATTCCAAAACATTTGGGCCATGAGTGACTCACCTTCAATTCTGATAATATGTAAGACAGGGCAGCCATTCTAGAAGACAGTTTGGTGGTTCTGTTTTTAGTAAATCTAAACACACTCTCACCATAAAAACCAGCCATCAAATTCATTGATATATACCCATATAAATTTGAAAACTTATTACCAAACAAAAATCTACACTTAGATGTTTACAGCAACTGTTCTCATAAGTACTAAAACTTTAAAGCACCTAAAATGTCCTTCAATAAGTGAATGGATAAATAAGCGAATGGTGTCTGGGTACACACAATTAAATATTATTCAACACTTCAAAGAAATGAGCCATTACATCATAAAATTAAAATAAGCTAATCTGAAATGTCTATAAACTGTACCATTCCAACAATGTTGATGTTTAGGAAAAGGCGAAACTCTGGAGGGAGTATAAGGATCAGTGGTGTCGAAATAGATACCTTAGTGGACCAGAGAGGATTTTTAGGGACTAAAAACTACCCAGTATGATATGCAATTATGGATGCATGTCATTATACATCTATCAAAACATTTAGAATGTACAACACCAAGAATGCACCTTACTGTGACTGATGGATTTGGGGGGATAATGATATGCCAGTGTTGGTTAATTTATTCTAACCAAGGTACCATTCTGAAGCAGGGGTGTTGATGTGGGAGTCCAGCCCTCCAGGCAGTGGGGTCAGGGGTCATTCAATAGGTGTGGATTGAGACAAGATCGTCAGAATACGCTCATACCCCATGCAATGTAGAAGCATATCTGTTTATTGCTTGTTAGTAGCTGTTTTTTATAGTATCTTTCTTTGCAGTGAGGCATATAGAACAGGAATTTTTATAGACTTATTTTTCTAAAGGTTTAGTAGGTAAATCTTTAACTAGAAAAGTCATTTCCCATGACATTTAATGGGGTTAAGAAAACAGTAAAGGTTATTACAAAATACAATACATATATAAAGATTCTTTTAGTACAAAGCAGTGTTAAAGGTTAACGAATAACCTCTATTCATTAGTTTAAATCTTTACAATTTGTTTAGCTCCTTTAAGCAGTGTTCTTATCTTTTTCTCAGGCAGCTAGAGAGTTAATGTATCCAGTAAAATTCTAGGGAGACAGGGTAGAAGTGGACAAACTATCTGTCTGAAAGCCTTCATTACTCATAGATAAAAACAGTAGACCAAAATCTCTTTGGCTTATTTATTTTGTTTCTATACCTGTGTGCTGAGAGGGAATATAAGGCTGTTTAGTAACTAGCTTTCAAAGCCCGTTTCCTGACTAATGTTTGTATATGGTTAATGAATTTCTTATGGGTTGTTTCGAGGCACTGCTTTTTCAGCTAAAATTGAGAAATCACAATCTGTCCAGTCACATTGTGTTTTTAAGAAATTTTCCTTTATAATTAATATGAAAGCAAAACCCAAAGCACCCCAAATTTCCAGAATATAACATAATGCAAAGTGGGATATGCCATGCATCCCTTCTTTTGAAATCATCTGCCTTGCAGGACTCCAGCGGACCGAGCCTTCCTGAAGACTCAGGTATTAAGGAGCTGTGGCAGTTGACGGTGAGGCAAGTTGTGTATGTGAGAGGATAGAAATGGATGGAAGCAATTGGTACCATTCACACAATTTTTCTGTGAGCCTAAAACTGCTCTCCAAAACAATGCCTAAATTTAAAATACCATCAAAACTCCATTTTAAGTCTCAGTGCCAGATATATTATGTCAAGAAGGAAAACAATAAAGAAACATTTTTAAAATCCAACTTTAAATTCACAGAGAAGTTTTTACATTTATTTTGAACTCATGAACTCAGTAATTCAAACCTCCTCATTTCAAATGCATGATATTCAAGTTGGACTAGAGAATGCTTTTGTAGTCTTACATTCCCTCAATTCCCCATCAACTAAGGTTTTCTAAGAGGGGAGGGAGTTTAATAGACAAATTTTACTATATTAAATATAGTGATCTGTTTTCAATTATTTTAAGCATTTTAACCGGATCATTTACACATGAATGGCTAAAATGATAGATTACAAAGCTCTTATTCATATAAAAATGCCAATCTGCAGTTTCTTTTCTCTCAATTTTTTTTGTTAAGTTATGAGTCAATATAAATATCTGGCTTATAAAATTATCTGCAAGATGAACCAGCTACTTAAATGTTCCTGTTTCCCACCTCTTACAACATTTTAAAATAAATTTGGATGTTGAGTGTATTTGTGTATAATGCTTGTTGCTGTTTGTTACAAAATGAAGTATTCTTAACTTTTGTTATGGTTAGTTTTAAGTAAAACGTATTAGTCTACCGATATGGCAAATATTAATAAATCAGGCTTTCATATATGTGTGCAATCTGTAATATTAAAGGCCAAGTTTTGTTCATAAAAATTAAGCAAAACAAGGCAAAGCCTAAATACAACATTAAACAAATGTAATAACAATATAAATAATGCATTTTACATGTTCATTTTGGGTGACTTTTTAATGCATAAAATATCTTAAAATATAAATACAATGAGTTTAAAACTGTGGGTTCTTTCCAAAAATAGATATCCTTAAATAAGTATTAATATTATTTATTTTCCCAAAGATAATTTTTAAAGTTCAAAATTTGGATTATCTGACTCAATGTAAAATTTTTATTCAAAAATACTTTCTGGAAGAGGCAGAATCTTCTTTAGTTAGCTTTTTAAATTTTTATTAGTAATTAAATTTATTTTACCTGGCATACAAAAAACAAAAAATTTGCAATTAATGGGTAATATAATGTTTCAGTACATGAATACATTGTGTAATGCTTATGTTAAACATACTTATTTCTTCAAATGTTTATCATTTCTTTATGATCAAATCTTTCAAAGACCTTTCTTTTAGTTTTGTGAAATATCCAGCACATTATTGCTATATAGCATGACACTACTGTTCAATAGCACACCAGGTTTTAAAACTCATTTCATATAAATTAAATATTTATCACAAATTTGCCTCTTCAAATATTTCACTTAAATTTTCTGGAAAACTGTCAAATATTTTTGGATCAAAGTTAGTACTACATTCTAAATCTTGTATTATTATTCTGTATTCATTTTTTTGTTGTTGTTGTTGGTACTGGGGATAGAACCCAGGGGCATTCTACCTCTGAACTATACCCCCAGACCTATTTTTATTCTTTATTTTGAAACAGGGTCTCACTAAGTTGCGGAGGGCCTCACTAAGTAGCTGAGGCTGGCCACGAACCCAGATCCTCTGGTGTCAGGCTCCCACGTACTGGGAGGACATGATGGCCTTTCCCACCATGCCCGACTATTCTGTATTTATTTTATGTAATATATATTTTTTCTATTCTTAGTAGTATTTTTCTCTTCTTAGCATATCAGCTCATTTTTTCTGTTATATGTAAAGTTTTGCTTAGTTTTATTTTCCCTTACATTTAAAGCAAAAGAGGATTAATTTTAATAAGCAGTCATTTTATTGCCCTATATCAAGCAGATTTTAGGTAGGAATTGACTTTGACTCATAATTGAAAGATCAGTTATTATTATGTAAAAATAGTGGTAAAATGAATGTCATTAGCATTTTCCAAAGTTCTGACAAGTAAATAAATGTTTTGTATGACAGATAAATTACTTGCTAATGGAAATGTTATCACTTAACTACATACAGAATTTCTAGTGAAGAAAAGGATCATGGTCATGATCATCTTGATTATACATGATTAAGTTTATAAGAAGCAAAAATTCAAAACAAAATTTTCATCATCCCAGCTACATGACATTGATAAGGTATTCATATATTTATATATATTTATATTTACATATATTATATATTTATATTTACATATATATTTATATTTACATATATATTGTATATTTATATTTACATATATATTTAAGGGATTTTAAAATAATGTGATTTCTATGTGACAATATGTATAAGTATTTTAGCAGAATATCTGGCATAAAATACATACTCAAAAATGCATACGTGTTTTGATTTCTTGAGCTTTGAAAGTTTTATTGAGGAATCTTCTAAAAATGCCTAAATATTGGAGTGTTGATCTTATTCCCTCTTCTAGTAATTACAGAGTCTGTGGTCTAATTTCCAGGTTTTTTATCCATGTTGATTTGACTGTTATGCAGGGTAAAAAGATAGGGTTTAATTTTATTTTTCTACAGATGGAAAACCAATATTGTCAGTGTCATTTGTTGAAAAGGAAACTCAAATAAATGAGCATGGTACAATGGATAAACAGGAGCATTCTCACCAAATTTACTCAAACAATATCAACTATCAGCAGAATAATTTGACTAGGACTTTTTTCTTAATCTATATATTAAAATATATTATTACCTTTCTGGAATTTATTATGGGGTTATCTTACATCCTGACTACAAATACAAGCTAAAATCAAAGCTATTACTCAACCTTGAAATACACTTGTCAATAGCCCTATTTTAAACTTAGGTATTTAATTCATGAAAGAATATTTTGTTCTCACATAGACTACTAATATTAACATTAAAACAATAAGAATAGGCATGTAAAATGTAGAATGTCTAGATAGACAATATATAAAGTACAGTAAACGGATCCAAGAGAAGATAAATAATAATATTTAAAGCAAAACAAAATAAAAAACAAAGTGGGTATATTAACTTATGAAAAACACAACAAAACTAACTACGTGACCTATCTAAAAATTAAAAATCCACATAGGGGAATGAACTTTCAAGACACTACTAGATGATTGTATGAATAGGAAAAACAGCTACCTTTTGTGTATTCCTGAGAAAGTCTAAAAATTGATTCAAAGTTTTAATCAAAATTACTAAAGACACCGTACAATGTATATTTACAGACCTGCACACATGCTAAGAAAATTTTATTACCTAGAAGTTCTCAATCTCTTGGGAGTACCAAATATATAATATTTAAGTTTGAGCCTTTAAATTGCTATTGATAAAGATTTAGTGCTGTCATGATGTCTAAAGCTCACCCCATTGTATGAAAATATGAATCTTCACTCCTTCATTTCCAGGAGAAAAAGAAGTCTGTGTACTCATCCTTAGAATGAAATCCATAAAATGCCTGCTGGGAAAAGAAACTCAAATGGACAGAAATATGACGTAACTTTAGACAAACAGTAGAAAGTCTTATAACCTGTTTTGTCAGCAACTTCTGGCAGTTACATTAACATAAAAAAATGTAAAAAGTATTGATCACCAAAATCTATACAAACATTAGACTTGTTTATATGTTTGTGTGTATATGTATGTGTCTGTATGTGTATGTAAGTTAGACTATTTGAATTTTTATGTCATAATATTCTAGAAATTATGTAGCTGATATAAACTGAAGCCAGATTAAATATACACAGTATATGTATATACAAACACACATATGCACACATATAATCTATCATATATTACAGTAAGGCATAAATTGGTACCCAATCATTCAAATAAGAAAAAATTAGTAAGATAAATTTTTTACATGTATTTTTATCTCTAAATTAGCTAAATCAAATTCTAGATTTTTATCATCAGTGTGTAAGAACTTAAAGATCAAGAGAAGATACTAGTAAGATAATTCCAATTCTTTTAAATACTCTTACATTAAGATTGTGTTTCTGTGTGCCTGTCTTGATTCTGCTAGACCAGATCTATAATTACTAATCTGTTCAATCAGAACCCTCCTCATATATTTTATTATAATACTCACCATGTTGCATTGCATTTATGGGCTGGCCTATATTTCTTTTAATTGCTCTTTGAGAAGAACTCTGTTCCTTTGTATGTACTATACCAGAGTTGAAAATAATGAAAATAATGGTGTACAATTACTGTGCAGTCATGCTAAACCCACTAATTTGTCATTCTATCTAAAATCAAGTGAACAGCCTCTTCTTCTAATGGCTGATAAGCTACAAAGTTTGTCCATCTTTCACATAATAAAAAGAACAACACATTATTTTTATTTCTTGGTAGTTTTATATGTAAACATTAAACATAAATTATCAACAGGAGCATTGGAGATTTGAGAACAGCCTCAGCAACTTAATGAGACTCTGTTTAAAAATAAAAATATTATAGAGTTAGGAGTATACCTCAAAGGTAGAACCCTACCGGGTTCAAGTCCAAGTTTGATAACAGTTTTTGTGTATGTGTGTGTGTGTGTGTGTGTGTGTGTGTGTGTGTGTGTGTTTGTGTATGTGAGATTTTTTTTCAAGAAAATTGTTAAAAAAGACAAGAACTGTCTGATACCTTTTCCTCTATATTTCTTCCTGTTAGTCTATATTTCAAAAGTATGTGTAAATAATTTTCAAAATGCTTTCTCTTTATTTTCAGGAAAGAATTGTATCCTGGTTCTCTTAGTAATTTCTACCACTCTTTCACAGACATAAGTACATGAGTAGACAGGAGATTTAGAAAAACAAATCAAGATTAAAACCTTGTATTGGGGATGATGAAATTTACTAATATGCTAACTATTGAAAATATTAATCTAAAGATTGATAAGAATGACTAAAAATCTCTATTTTTCTAGCATTTTTTTCAGAATGATGAAATGTTTTATAAGGTCAGGTTAGTTTCCCACAAACACATGAACAGGTACCATTGCTGGGAGACATCACCACATGTGGTAGATACTTCATGAAAAGGGTTTTATGTTAAATGAGTTGTGATGTTCAAATAAAGGTTGAGGTTTAATTTTGTTCTCTCTCTAAAATATAAAAAGACAATACTTGTGTTGATTACCTGCTTTTTGTAGTAATTACAAGACAATTTCCTTTGAACAGGGTCTGTCTCTTAATCACAAATAACAGCAGGTACTAAGCAATTGATATGCCACACATGTTACTCTGAACAACATCTACTAAAAGAGCTACATTAAGTAAAATACTAAAGACTTCCAAATTAAATAATGCTGTTTTTTCCACTTGATTTAACCAGTTTAGCAAACTTAATGGAAATGCATTTTCATATTATATTTTCCCATGATTACAGGTCATTTTACTTTGTGAGTTTTATCCTGTCGCTGTTGTTAATTACTTTTTTAAAATTATATTTTCAGAAATGTTAAATGTGAAAGAAAAAATACCCATTCAACATCAAAGGTTGTATAATTATTCTTAGCCTATAGAATGAAAAATTAAATCATTCTTAAGTAAGAAGTTAAGATTAAAAACAAAAAAATGGTTTTTACTTACTGCATTTTAAAAACGGAAAACAAAGAAGTAAACTAAATATATCCAGCAGGAGAAGTGGAGAATATTTTTACAATATAAATAATAGACTATTTTCTTTATCAACATTTATTTTTTTTAAATTGATAATAAAAATTCAATTAGAAATAAAAATAAGGTAAATAAGCACTGTAAGCCCTCTTATAATTAGGAATATTCAAATATAAATTTAGATAATATTTTTACTAATATATAAAGAGAAAACTTTGAGATGATTAATAAATTTATTGGAAGTCATCACATTCAAACATTTGAAATGGAATTTGTTTGAAAATTTTGGAAAAGTAATTTGTGAATGTCATTTGAGATTTTGGAAGTACATACTCTTTAGTTCTATATTTGCAACTTCATCTACAGAAAATTAATATCCTTTGAGAACATATTTTCAAATATTTTTATATTATTATACAAGAAAACAAATCAAAGCTAAAAACTACATCAAACCAACCAAACAATATGAAACTTTGACCATTGTTCACCTAATATTGAGAAAATTATGACTCAATCATTGCCAGAGATAAACAGACCAGAATAACTATTCATGATTAATATAGTAGGGGTAAAGTCTGATGCAGTAATGGAGAGACTGACTCAACTCCATTGAAAAAAAATGTGGGAGAATCATTAGTGCCCGGTGAGTTAGTGAGAAAATGCTGGAGAATATTAGAATTAATCAATGTGATTAGGCCACCTGTGTTTGCTTAATGGTGTTTATTAAAGTTAGGCTCTACACCAACACACATACACAATCAGAGGTTGACACATACTCTGTCATTCTTGATGACTACATTCAAACAGATAGCTCCTAGGTCCTTGAGAAAGTTAGGTTTGGGTTGTAAATCTGGAGATGCTGGGAAAACATATCTCAAAGGGAGAAATGAAGTATTTACTATTGCAAATTTTCAAATGTCACGGCTCCAAATAAATGGAAGTGAGGTGCTAAGAGTCAGGAAGAAACCTGTCTAAAGTTGAATCAAGTTGAGAAGAACTTTAGATGCTAACTCTTAGAATGAATGAGACAATAGCAAGGCAACATCACTATAGGACTTCTAATTGTCTCCAAGGTAAAAGAGAAACAAAGATGGACAAAGAGAAACTCCACCAAACCTAGGGGCTATAATACCACACAAGACAAAAATGAATGCAAGTGGGACGGATGGCAGGGAAGAGGTGTAATGAACAGCTGCCACAGGAGGGAGGACAAGAGAGGTTTCCGTGGGGCCCAAGGATCAGGAAACACAGTAAGCACTCACTATTCAAGCACTGAAAGGACTTGCCTCTTTGCCAGTCAGACTCCACTGCTACTCTATAAACTGCAGGTAAAACTGGATGATCACATGGTGGAGATGGAATACTCCAAGAATGGTAGATTGCTTGGACCCACAGACTTCTCAGAAATATCTAATGCTATGGTTTGTATGGCTTATATATATTGCAAGCATCATTTTGTGTCAATCCACAACTCATCTTTTTTTTTTCTTGACTGTTTTCTGAAGAGTAGAGGATCATAATTTTGATAGAGTTAACATTATAAAGTTTCCCTTTTATATTTCAAGTTTTGTTTTATGGATACTAATTTTTGCATAATCATACATCACAAAGATTATATTTTATAATCATATGATTGATTTCTAAAACAAAACCTAAGGTTACAAAAAAAAAATCATGAAATTTCAGTTGAGATTGCCATGAATACATACAGCAATTGACAATAATGTTTGGTCTTCTGATCCAAATCTATGATATATTCTCACATTTTCTTAAAGCTTTTTTTAACTTCTTCCATTAAATACTTTTAGATTTCAGCATTTGAATTGAGCCAATATTTTGTTAGAATTTTTTGAAACTATGTTTATTGGTGATAAACTATATATGTGTATGTGTGTGTGTGTGTGTGTGTGTGTGTGTACATGTAAATACAAATATGGCTTCTTGCATTTTCAAATTACTTACTACTAGAATATAGAAATATAAATTAATTTTTCTGTTGAGTTATATATATGGACCCTATCAAATTCACTTGAGTTGTAATAGGAATTTACAGAAATTCCTCATAATTTTTTATATATTTGCCATCTATGAATACAATAGAATTTTTCTTCCTTCCTTTTAAATGTCTGTGCCTTCCAGGAAAATGTTAAATATAATGTTCTTGTCTTATTCTTGGGCATAGAGGAAAAACTTACAAATTTTTATCATCAAATGTAAAATTAGCTCTGAGGTCCTATAGCATGAGGACATTTGTTTTGGCTTTCTGAATCCTAAATGGAATCCTCAGGGCCCATTTTTACTTTCATAGCACTTTGAAGCACCATTGCTATTTAGTATGCAAGGACCAGAGATACTACAAATAGTACTTCAGCTGAGTTAGTTCTAGGGGCGAATAAAAACAAAGGTGGGATTTTTTTTAGGAAATTATGAAAAAGCAGCTTTAAGTTGGGATTTTCAGTGTCTCCTAAAGCTACATTTTTACTTCAAATGAGTGTATTTCATTCAATATTTTATATTTTTATGAAGTAAATATAATTTTCTATAATCCCAGGTGATTTTGAATGTTTGTCTTACCCTGGATTTGATAATGCTTTTCATTAGATAGTTCACTTACCAGTGGTTTATCTCCAACATATCCACAGTTCATCCTACATTGTAAGAGGGGATAGTGAAACTGAAATATTTATCCACAGGACATATATATGAAAGAAGACCTATGATGCATTTTCAAAATATTGCAACATTAAAATATTAAAAAAAAACAGGAATCCACTGAGTTCTAGCATTGCAACATTCAAAATATTTTCAAATTTCATAGTTTTATTATAGGTTAATGATAAATGGAGGCAGAGGTAATGGGAAGTAGAGTTCTTCCAAAAATGTCCTTTGATCAAATATAAAATAGAAAATATTATAGACAGGGTACTAAGTGGGAATATGTTCAAGGCATCTTGTGAAAACATCTCAATGAGCACATCATTAATCTTGTATGTACTTTTAAAGAAACAGAAAATAAGCAGCTTATAAATAGTAAAGAGAATGCTTTGAGAAACAAGAAGCAAGAAATATAAGTTGAATTTTATAAGGTAATATACTTTACAGAATTGAGACTTGTAAGTCATTATCTGGGAAGAAATCGAAAAAGCCTTTAGCAAAATGTATATGTGCATTCAAAAGGCAAATAGAAATTGGAACTGAATTGTTAAAAGAGTCAAGAATAAAACAAAAGAAAAGACAGGAGAGTTGCTGTTTCAGGAACTAGCTAATATCCAGCTAAATTGCCAAACCTAGATGGGTCATCCTAAGATTAGAATAATACAATTTTAATTGGTTATTCATGTACTACCAAAAATGATTGTTAAATTACTGACTCGTTCAGTATGGGAACAACCAAATGTGTCTAGCTGACGGGAAAGTGGATTGGGGGAGTGAAGCGATATATTTCACAGGGAAATGTTCCTTTCTTTCACTGAAAATAGACTGTTCTTATTCGCTTTTTGCATCAAAGCTGTAATTCTCTCTCTCACTAGCTCTCTGGATTTCTGGCTGTTTCCCTCTCTGTGTGTGCTGTGCCATATTGAAGTAGTTAGAGATGTCAGCCAAAATGGGTACTAGGAAATATGCAGCAATGAATGACATCTGGACCACATTGTGGCCTTGCTTGTTACCAGATGTAGATAGAAAGCAACTGCTAATTTCCCATTTCATATAGGATTAAATAGCCACTAAATATTCTGTAGCGCTCACAGTAAATGACAGTAAGGAAAACATCTCTGAATAGTTTTGATTTGAATTCTCTGTTGGCCCTGATAGCTTCACAAACCTCTGGCATTCAGCCTAAACAGATGTCTTAACCCCAAGGGAGTTTCACTGAGCCTCCTAAACTATCATGGCCTCTGTGAAAATTAAAGTACTTCATATTTCTAACTGGCTTTCCTCCTGTTTCATTGATGTCTGCTTCAAATTCTGTTAGAACAGAGGACCAGATAAATGGGCTACCTAGAGATTAACATAGGCAGATAGTTGGATAGATAGATAGGCAGATAACTGGATAGATAAGATCCTTGCATGCATACAGACACACATAAAAGTATAAATTATGTACCCATCCCTACCCTAAAAAATACACACACACATATACACACACAAATATATATCTCCATGTATGTTATCTCAAATTTACTATGAAATACATTTGAGTTCAATTAGCTAAAGAAGGTAAAACTAATTTTTTGAATTTAAATGGTTTCAATTATTTTTGGATCACTTACACTTAGCATGATATTAGACACTGTAAATATCCAAAAAACAAAATTAAAGAGCAACAAAAATATAAAAAATACAAATAACATCTGAAAAGTAAATAAAAATTTGGAGCCGGGCCTGGTGGCGCACGCTTGTAATCCCAGCACTTGGGAGGCTGAGACCCCAGGATTCGGGTTTGAGGCTAGCCTCAGCTACTAGTGAGGCACTCCTCAACTTAGTGAGACCCTGTTTCAAAAATAAAGAATAAAAAATAGGTCTGAGGGTATAGATTGGAGGAAGAATGCCCCTGGATTCAATCCCCGGTACCAATACCGCAAAAAAAAAAAAAAAGAAAAAGAAAAAAGTTTGAAGTTTTCAGTTGGTGTTGTCATAGATATTTTGTACAAGACTACCACTTGTCCCCTGATGCATCAATGTCTCTCCACACAGTAGGGAGTGCTTGATAGTGAATAACCTAGTTTCAGAGCTCTTCCAGCTATTACTGCACAACAGGAAAACTATACTGGACGCCACATGTTCTGTGGTCCTGTCACGGTTTGTAGTGTGCCGTCTACTTGTTCCATAGTCCTGCCAAGAAAGGTTGTTGCTCCAGAGGGCTATCAAAAAAGAGGTATTTCACACAAAAATGATTGTGGCAGAGTCAGATATTATAATATGGAGAAAATTATATTTATTAATTGGGGCAGTTGGAGAGGAAGCAGCTTGACAATTCTCCTGACCTACAGCCAGCATTTTACTTTTATAGGCGGTGTAAACAAAACATTTCTAAAATTGAATAAAGGGCAGAGAAGTCATGAGTTTAGTGTTATAGGCCAGATGTAGGGAGTCATAAGACAAATGTAGAGAAAGGGAGAAGACATAAAATACCAGAATTTATCGATTCCATCAGGTCCCTTGGAATTTGTCAGCTTGAGGACAAATATCACCCAACCAAGGGGAAATGATCTAAATAGATACTTCACAAGAAAAGAAATGCAAATGGCTAAAGAGGAGATGTTCAACATCATTAACAATCAGAGAGATACAAATCAAAACTACCCTGAGATTTCACCCAACCCCAATTAGAATGACAATAACCAAAAACACAAGCAACAACAAATGCTGGTGAGGGTGTGGAGAAGTGGGAATTCTAGTACATTGTCGGTGGGATTGCAACCACTTTGGAAAACAGTATGGAGGATCCTAAGACCAATGGGAATGAACCTACCATATGAGCCAGCAATACAACTTCTGGGTATCTACCCAAAAGAATGGAAACCAAACTTTCAGACCGATGCATGTGTACCTATGTTCATAGCCACACAATTTACAATTGCCAAGCCATGGAAACAGCCAAAAGGTCCATCAACAGATGAATGGATTAAAAAACTATGGGATATGTACACAGTGGAATTTTACTCAGCCATAAATCATGTCATTTGCAGGGAAATGGATGAAACTGGAAAACATTATACTAAGTGAGATTATTCAGTCAAAAAAATTTAAAAAAAATGGATGTTCTCCCTAATATGCAGAAGCTAAGGGAGAAAGTGGGTCATAATTATTTTAAAAAATATTCTGTGTATTAACAGTGCAGTAAACTAGCGGGATGTGGCGGTACATTTCTATAATCTCAGTATGTGGGATATTGAGGCAGGAGGATCTCAGGTTCAAGGCCAGCCTCAGCAACCTAAGAAGACCCAATTTCAAAATGAAAAATAAAAAGGGCTGAGGATGTGGCTAGGATATAGAATGTCGCTGGGTTCAATCCATAATACAAAATAAAAATGCAATAAGCTAACATGAAAAATATAAGTAACTAATATTTGATATGTAGTCTTAATTTATAACTTTATTATAAAAACAAATGTGTTGTTACTTAGAAGTTTTTAAGCTCAGGAATATTTGACTAAAATAACATAGCAGATGTGTTCAAAATCAAAATAATTTCAAAACATAGGTTTTAGTTAGGTATACCTTTTAATAATTCAAAAAAATTAATTTAATAATTAATATTTTGTCCCGATTCAATTTTACCATAAAGAAAATGTATCATTTGGTAAATAGTTGGAGTAAATTGATGTTCTACTGGAATATTCATCAAATGTGCTCACTATTGGCATTTAGACAAATAAAATATACATGTAATACAGAGAATATGCAGTGTAAATTTTATTTTCAGCATGAATTCCCAACATCTAGAGACATAATCTATAGATTTTCTAAAAAATGGAGAAATCTTAACTTAAAAATATATTTCAAGCAGCACATTAGTCTTTTTTAAGTTTCATGAAAATAACTGAAATTGCATACTACAAACCCATATTATTATATTATATAGTGGTCTTCCAGTGTCTTGGTGAATTGTACACATTAAACATTTTCATAAAGCTTTATTGCTCTTAAGAATTCAAACCAAATTCAACTAAATTATGTTATTAAATAAGACGCTTTCTTTAATTGATAAACAGTGGTCATATTTAATATGACAATGTTCATTTTCTGGTTTGAATATTAGTTTTGTGAGCATGTTATCTCTGGGTTGAATGTTATTCATTAATAAGATGGTAGATTGGCAGAGACCATTTTATGTAATTGATGTCTTTGAGCTTCAACATTCTATGAACAACTTAAATATAATTGGATTTCTGATGTTCTTGAATGTGCTTAAAACGAGCTTCAAAGAAACATTAATTTTGATCTTTGTTAATGATAGCAGCAAATACTTAAATAATTGATCTCAAAACTATACAATTATAAGTGGTTGGAAATTGGTGATGTTTGAAAAAGTCAAGGTTTGTAAATCTTTCTAAACCATTCTTTTTAAAAGGAGAGTATGAAATGAATTCTCCATCATTCCTGTCCAGAGTGTCATAACAATGAAATGAGCCTAAAGTTACTTTCAGATGAAGGAAATAGCAAACTTGATTCATATGGCTCTGTATACACTATTATATATTTAAAGTAACTATTTATTAGCTTAGTTTTTTGCAGTAACTCATTACACAGAGATTTACATTCCTAATATCCGTGGACTTGATGTTATATGTTTTTGTTAATTAATACAAGTAACTCTGATAATAAACACTTTTGTGCATTATGAATTATATTTGATCAAATCAAATATTTATGTCTTTCACTTCCATAACAAATTTTCTAGTAAACTTTTTAAAAAGAAACAAAAACTAATATATTATATATCTAAATACTTTAAAATAAAACACTGATATCATAATGATTTAAGTAGAAATGGATATGAAATCACTAGAGATCAAATTAACTAGCCATCTACCCACAAATAACATCCACACAAATTTATACATGCAAACTCATTTAACTCTATTTTTCCTGGTAACCATAAATGATACCTGAATTTTAGCTTTATGACAACTGACAATTACCCAACACTTGATTACATTCAAAGCTTTCAAAACTAGTATAAGCCATCACAAAGGTTGTTTAGTAGAATATGTTTTATTTACTATAATAAAATTTGAAGCAAGATTCTAAGCATGTCAATTTTTTTCAGAATACTCTATAACCATTACTTATAATGCACTTAGTTATATAATGTCGCTGCAGAAAAAAGGAGTTTGGAAGATAATGAAATAATGTGGGAATGATTCATTATTTATAGTAATGTAAATTTAACATTGCATTCAAAAGGACATTAAACATTAAATTTCCAGGTTTATTGAATTCTGAAAAATTTAATTAGAAAGACTTATTGAGCCCTACACATTTTAGAAATTATTGAGAAATTAGAACCTTCATTTTTTTGGTTTTATGGTGCAAATTGGCAAATTGCTTAGTCTAATAATTCTTTCATTCATGCTTCATGTATTCATAGATTTAGCCATCATGGACCATATATTAAACAAGTATTATAGTAATTTTGCATGAACACTTTGTCTCATCTCCTTTTGTCCTTTAGTTTATTTTAGGTAAAATGATTAAATTATCCATATCTTCTCCTACTTCAAATTGATTATGCTATTACTCAAAATAATGTGATTTTTTACAAATTTAAAGTGCAGAAAGAGTATTAACATCCAGGCAGTCTTTGAAAGTGAATATTTTTGAGACTTACTGTGGTCTTAAATTCTGGTAGTTGTCATTTATTGGAAAAAAGTTTATCATCTTAGCATGAATGCAAATCAGGGACAATTTTCTTTCGACATTACCATATGCAGTAAAATCTGTATTGTATAACCATAGTTATATTTTAAAATGTAGAGATATACCTCACTTAAATATGTCATTTCTTTTTGACAGTAGGATCAAACTGTAGAAAACAAGA